>BQKZ01001169.1:18261-34629 GCA_036244855.1 Temnopleurus reevesii | reverse complement strand
ACATGCTCTAATTTACTATTGAAAAAATGCATTATGGTAATAATTTTACTGCAGCTCGCAAACTAGTTAAATATCTGAAGCGCCCTCCTCCCAAAACTAGTCTTTCCCTTTAAAGTAGTCTGATTTGCACTGTTGTTCGAGTAAAATAGAAAACTCCTATGGTACGTGTGAAATCATCTTTTTCCAGATTTTCTACATGAACGAAAACACAAAAACAAATTGACAACATTCAACACGACAATTCTTACTATTTTATGGCTGGCATTGAATTTTAAAAAAAGCCTTGTATAGATTTTCAATATCTGACTTGTGTGAGAATTTCTGTTGGCTTTAATTGCAATGCTCACACTCTAGGGCAATTCCATAAATCTGTCAACCTTCATATCTCACCCCACTTTTTCCCTACTTTAAATACTTGGTCTACAATAATTTAAGAACAAATTGACACCGTGATAGTTTTTAAGTCAGATGTGAATAAATGCAAGCTATTTCAAATAGGTTAAATATATAAGGGGTCGGACGTAAAGATTGTTTACAGAATTGCTCTTCAGTACGCATTTCAATAATACAACTTGAAATTTTCTTGAATAGTGCTCAAATTCTTACCTTTTTGACATCTTCATATTTGAGGAATAGTACATTCTCATGATGTTTATTTTTCCAGAAGGTCAGAACATGATCAAAATATGAACCATAGCCCACTGTAAAGAAAGAAATTTACATAGACAATAACAAAGACTTGGCAAGAATCACTGTATTGGTTGTAACGCCTCACTAGCTTTGATGCTATTTCCAAACTGTAAAATCCTGTATGCATTTATATTTTGAAATGTTTTTTATATCTGCTGTTGTTGGTTGGTAATAAAGTCATTCATTTGTTAATTTATTCATAAATTACTCAGTGCCACATTAAGATGCACTGATCATCTTTAAATATGTGCATGAAGTCAAACCAGAATATCCCATTTCACTGCTTTCTATGCCTCATCGCTCAAACTATGGCTCCATAAATAAAATTCATTCATAGGGTTGGTCCTAAAAAGGGCAAAAGTAAATGTAACTTTTATTTCTGTGACCGAAGTGTGTTGAACTACTTGACCATAACATCTTGAAAAGGAGAAATGGATTGCAACAGAGGAACTTAGAATTTTCTGAACTCACATTTGTTGTTGATAAATCTGTAGAAGAATTGGTTGAAAGTGCCTTTGTAATGGACCATGCGAACCGTTCGGTGGAAGTCGTAGAAAGAACACATTACATCTTTGGGATTTCTTGCAACGTAGATGATCTGTGAGGAGAGAGTGAGAGAGAGAGAGAGAGAGAGAGAGAGAGAGAGGGGAACCGTTTAAAAAAGCCTTTGTAATGGACCATGCAAACTGTTTGGTGGAAATCATAAAAAGAACACATTACATCTTTGGGATTCCTTGCAACATAGATGATCTGTGAGGAGAGAGAGAGAGAGAGAGAGAGAGGAACCGTTTAAAAAAGCCTTTGTAATGGA
Source organism: Temnopleurus reevesii (assembly GCA_036244855.1). Taxonomy (NCBI): domain Eukaryota; kingdom Metazoa; phylum Echinodermata; class Echinoidea; order Temnopleuroida; family Temnopleuridae; genus Temnopleurus; species Temnopleurus reevesii. The sequence goes on along the minus strand of BQKZ01001169.1, from coordinate 33,128 downwards.
CCATGCAAACTGTTTGGTGGAAGTCGTAGAAAGAACACATTACATCTTTGGGATTTCTTGCAACGTAGATGATCTGTACTTAAGGAGAGACAGAGAGAGAGAAAGAGAGAGAATTGATTGAACGTCCCTTTGTAAGAGAGCATAAAAACTGTTCGGAGGAAGAAGGGCAATGAACACATTACATCTTTTGAATTCGGTCCAATATACATCATCTGAAAGGGGGGAGAAAGAGAGATAGAGAGATTTGATTCTGATTGATGAATATAAGTCATATTGTATACTTGGGTAAAATGAAATACCTATCTTGACATAAAAAGCTCGTGTGCATGGAGAGAAAATGCAGGGAATTATTTTAGTTTTCACATTTGCTTTGCGGTTTCGGACATTGAAGAAGCATTTCCAACACTTTACTGTACAGTCTTGTGAAAAAGTTGCTAACAAATCATCTTTTGTGTAGCAATCATCCTAAAATGCATAGGAAATCGCGATGCGATACCAGGGAAATTATTCCAAAAAAAAGAGAAATAAGAAATAGAGGGTCCCAAAAGTCATAGAGGAGAAAAGACACTGAAACAAAAGGAAAGAGTGGTGACGGAAAGAGTATTGAGAGGCAGGTAATGGGAGAATGAGGGTCGTGGGAGAGAAAGGGGGATAAATATAGGACATAAGCCTTTAAAAAAAAAAAAAGGAAAAACAAGAAGGGGGTAGAAGTGTCATTTCAAGACAAGGAGATGAAAATACTTTAAAGCAAAATGATGATCAAAATTCAAGTGATGATTGACTTATCAAGCTAATCTCCTTTCAGCTTTTCATTGATTAGCTTTATCTCACGCTTTCACGCTGTTAGTGCAAGCTGAATAAGATATAGGTGACAGGTGAAGACTTGATTAATAACAATAGCTGAATCTAGAGAAGATGTGAACACATTAAAAGCAATATTGAACTACCTCAGTGCAATACAACATACATGTATATTGTCTAAATTGTAGATGACAGCAATGTGTGTCGGCCTTGAAGCATTTCAATATTGCTTAAATAGTATTAATTAATCAAATCCGATATCCAGAGCCGTATCAGATGCACATTCTAAAATGTTTTACATCACTTTGTATTTTTACTTGCATTTTCCATTTCATACGGAATCGGCAATGTAACATTGCATTTCTGCTGTACGCCCTGTAGTAGCAGTTGGAATGGTAGGTGTGACTTGATGTATTGGGATGATGGTAGACTCTTGATGGTTTGTAAACCACAACTTGCTCCTTCTAGTAACAGGTCCGCATCTCTGATCTCTCAACAAGGGCTTGGTCCTATTAGATATCCTGAACAAATTCAAAGATCATCTGTATACATACCTTGCATTGTTTCTGCTGTACGCCATGTGGTAATAGCTGGAATGGTAGATGTGACTTGATGTAGCGGGGTGATGGTAGACTCTTGATGGTTCCTAGACCAGGACTTGATCCTTCTAGGAACAGAATCACATGTCTGATTTCTCGACCAGGATTTGTTCCCAATATATTTTGAACTAATTTAAAGATTACCTTTGTACATACCTTGCATTGTTTCTGCTGTACGCCGTGTGGTAATAGCTGGAATGGTAGATGTGACTTGATGTAGCGGGGTGATGGTAGACTCTTGATAGTTTCTAGACCTGGACTGGGTCCTTCCAGAAACGGGATTGCATCTTCAACTGTTTCTAGGCTGATGCTGGTTTCTTGAAGGTTTCCTCCCTGGAGAAGAAGATAGATGAGATCTTGGACCCATACTCCTGAAAATAAACAAAAAAGATAACATAATTTTTTAGTTCTTCTGAGATAAGCAAATAATGTAACTTGTTGGCCAACCTCTGAATCAGGCCTACTCAATCATCAACAAGTACAATAAACAACTACTAAATCTATGCTTGAAGGCTACTTCCACTTCCTTTTCTGTCATTTCTCTCACAAAATTTTGTGAAATTGTATTTTTTTCTTTTCAAAAGTTGCATATTTATAATATCATTAAAACCATCAACAAAGCTTTGAAATAGAAACCTTTTTTTTTTTTGCTAAATAGAAAGTTTGAAATTGAAATTGATTTATTAAATTTCATTGACATCAAAAAAATTGAAAACGGTAAAAAGAACATGCCACTTGCCTTACCTGATGTCTTTTGAATTTTTTTTTTTTTTACATTTATAGTTGTGGTTTTAAAATCTGGCAAACAAGAGAGGGATAATTTCATGAATTAATTAAATTTCGCATTGGTGTAGAAGTGATGATATATTTTTTTTGTATTAACATTCATTGCCTATCCATGTACAGTACTTGTTTTCTATGTTATGGTTTCTTTATCAATGCATGATACTGGCTCACATAACCACTGAATATATGGATGGATGGAAAGATAGGTGTCTGTGAACCGTCTCAGGTTAAATCTTAATCAAGACCAGGTTTTTCCAAGGTATTACGTTTCAGTTTCCTTTGGGAAATAAAGAGCCATGGAGCGTAACGTCTGTCTATGGTCAGGGAAATTGATTTCGGCTGAACCGGAGATAGAAATAGAGGAAAGGTTATAGACAGAGGAATGCAGTGAGAGAACGAGAGAGCAAAAGGGATTGGTTTGGATTTGTGTTAGAAAGCAAGAGAAGAGGGGCATGGAGGACGCAGAGTGTGTAGATAGATGGGGAGAAAGAGAGGGGAACACAAGACAAACAAGGAACGGAGAGGAATGATAAAAAGAAGCTGGAGAGTATCATAGACTGATTGAGTGGGATAGAAAGACGGTAGGGGACAGAGGAAAAAAGGATTGTGCGTTGGCATGAGAAGGAAAAATAGAAAAGAGAAAATGAGTGGGGAATGAAAGTCGACAGAGACTGATGATGGAGAGATTATATTGCTGTTTTGCATTCGGGAAAGGAAAATACAGAAAAGAAGTACTTGAGGGAGACAGAGAATGCAGATTGACTGATTTGGTGGGAGAGAAAGATCAAATTTCAAATCATTTTTTCAAATCATTTATTTTTATTTTTTCAATTCCTTTGATCAAATAATACAGTCATAAATAACAATGGAAATAACTAATATTACAAAAGAAATTAAAAAGAAAATAGAGGCCAGCAAAGAAGCGAGGCTTGTAAAAAAAGGCTGGCCCCTAATAATTACATTAATAACTTATACATAATAAAGCATACACATAACCATATACAGATAATTACACAATAATTACATATATACACTGTACAGATATTTCAAAAATAAACAACAGAAGAGAAGCCGATCAAAGAAACAACACATAAAAAAAAACAGAAGAAAGAAACAGTTAGAAAAGGAAGTATACAAAGAAAGAAAGAGATAATGGAGAGGGCATATTTGTCTTTTTTTCATTAAAAACATACGAAAGGAAGATACAGAATATAAAGATATAAATGAAACAAAGAGTAAAGATAAATGGCTAATGGGGTGTTGCTCATAATCAACTGCAAATCAACTGCAACTTTGCAAACTGTAACGCGCATTTTTATTCGCGCGAGGTATGCGCATTAAACAATACACGCACGAAACAATGATTTTGATTGGCACGTTCCGATCAACTGCAACTTGCGACCAATTGCAACTTTTGAGCAACACCCCCTAATTGTGTGTGTGGGGGGGGGAGCAAATGGAAGCAAAGAGAAAAAGAGGGAAAGAAAATGAACAAAAAAAGATGGTAGGGAGAATTTGCATGTGTTTGGGAGGACATGANGCTATGTGTAATATAGTTGAAATGTGGAAAGGAATCCGTACTGGTTGGCAGCTCTGCAAAAGGGATTGGTTTGGATTTGTGTTAGAAAGCAAGAGAAGAGGGACATAGAGGACGCAGAGTGTGTAGATAGATGGGGAGAAAGAGAGGGGAACACAAGACAAACAAGGAATGGAGAAGAGAGATAAAAAGGAGCTGGAGAGTATCATAGGGTGTGTTGCTCAAAAGTTGCAATTGATCGCAAGCTGCAGTTAATCGGAACGCGCCAATCAATATCTTTGTTTCATGCGCGTCTTGTTAAATGCGCATACCGTGCGCGAATGAAAATGCGCGTTATAATTGGCAAAGTTGCAGTCGATTTGCAGTTGATTTTGAGCAACACCCCATTAGACTGATTGAGTGGGATAGAAAGACGGTAGGGGACAGAGGAAAAAAGATTGACAGAGGTGTGTGCGTTGGCATGGGAAGGAAAAATAGAGAAGAGAAATAGAGAAAATGACTGGGGAATGAAAGTAGACAGAGAGATTGATGATGGAGAGATTATATTGATGTTTTGCAGTCGGGGAAAAGAAAATATAGAAAAGAAATTCCAGGGAGACAGAGAATGCAGATTGACTGATTTGGTGGGAGAGAAAGATCAAGAGTACAATATAATTCTTTGAAGTCTGTTGGAATCCGAGAATGGAACTCACTTAATAGTCAAGATATTAGATCAAGCACAACAGTAACCAGATTTCAATCATTGTACAAAAAGAATATAATTGATAAAATGTTATCTTTGGCCGAGTAGTGTAGAATAGATAATTTCTCTTTTCTTCTTTTTCTTCTCGTTTCTTCTATTTCACTTTTCTTGCCTGACTTTTTTCTTCTTTTTTCTATAAGTACCACAATATTTTTGCTGTGTGTGAGTGCGTGTATGATGTGTAATTTATTATTTAATTATGTCTTTGTTTAATGTTATATTAATGTTTTATTACGTTATATATACTTGTATGTTTTTGTTCAAGGAGCCCTGTATCATAAGCAAAACGCTGCTTCTTTAGGGTCCCAACCATTTTTATATTACTTTTACCTTTGTATATGATGTGAATTTTACTATGGTTAAATAAAGTCTAATTGAATTGAATTAATTGAAAGAGAAACAGTTAGATAAGGAAGTATACAAAGAAAGAAAGAGATGATGGAGAGGGCATATTCGTCTTTTTTTTTCATTAAAAACATACGAAAGGAAGATATAGAATATAATGATATAAATGAAACAGAGTGTAAAGATAATTGACTAATTGTGTGTGTGGGGGGGGGGGCAAATGGAAGCAAAGAGAAAAAGAGGAAAAGAAAATGAACAAAAGAAGAAATGAAGAGATGGTAGGGAGAATTTGCATGTGTTTGGGAGGACATGAAAATAGAATGGAGAGGAATAAAGGAGATGGAGAATACCTATTGACTGATTCGGTGGGGGACAAAAGAGAGAAAATGAGAAAGGTAATGGAAAGAAAATAGATGAGGGAAGAAGGAGCTAGAGATGGTGTGTTTGTATAAAGAAAGAAATATAATGTAAACATAGAAAGAGAAGAGATATACACAAGAGAAAGAAAGGGGAGAAAGGGAGGCAATGAGTAAGAGGGGTATTGAAAGTAAATGAAGGAAGGGCATGGTGAAAGGGTGTTTATGTTGGGAAGGAAAAATAAGGAAGATAATAGGGAACAGAGAGTGCTTAGGGATTGACTGAGAAAGAGACAAAGAGTGATAGAGAGATGAAAAGAAATGAAGAGGAAGCAAGACCAGTATGAGGTCACAGAAATTAATTTGGGGTAAATTTACGTGGAAAGGGATTACAGTAGAAGGAATGGTTTGAGACAAGTGGCATTTGGTAGCCTTTGATTAAACTGATTATTTTAAGACAAACTTGAACATTTTAGTATTTGATCAACCTGGTATGGGTAAAAAATTGTACAAACTTAATATTCTCTATTTTGACACATGTATGCTTACACATTTTCTTTACTCTCACATCTCAATAACTTCAGATTATAACTGAATAGCCGAGCCACAATGTTTCATTATCTTATTCCAATAGGCGGGTTTACTGATATATTCAAATTTATGTAGTTTTCTTGCTACTGAACATAGTTACGTGGTATTTCTTAAACCGTTTGATAACAATAAGACTACAATACTTGGAATCCAGTTTCCATACATTACTTGTTGCTATGTCGGGCAAGCCTCAGGCAAGCTTTCTGGTTGTCAAGAACAACCTTTGTGTTAAATTAAGGTATGCATAAAATTTGCATCTATTAGTAAACCCGCCTATTGTATCTATCATTGGCATGTCTCTACAAAAAGTCATTTGTACTTGTTTGAGAGTCTACCCAAAAATGATTTTTCAACAGGTGCCGAAAAACAGAACAAGAAAAGTTTGAGTGAAATTGGACAACTATTAAGAAAATTATGAATATTTAGACAAATTTACAACTGATGACATCATAGGTGCACAACTGACTATTTATGATACTGATATCAATGTTGAAAATGTTACTTTTTCCCCCAAATATGATTTCCTTAAAAGTTTCACTGTACTTGTAGCTCCCATATTTGCATGTTTACATTAATGCAAATTTTTGTGCCATTCTGTAAAAATGATAAATTTGCACTGTAAATATAGATAGGATGAATGGTTAGTTGTGCACCCATAACGCCATCAAATTGGCAACATGCCTTGCCTGGAAATTTGCACTGATTTGCCTGTTTTTTCTAACTTTTAAAAATGTCATAACCTTGTTATAAGTTGTCCGATTTTCCTCCAACTGTTTTTGTTCTGCTTGCCAATTTTTTCTGCTTCTGTTAAAAAATTATTATTTGGGGGTAGACTCTTCTTTTAAATTTACCCCCCTCCCTTTCTCAGTACAAAACATCAATGCACTACTGTGCAGCGTACTTAAGCTCAAGAATAGATAGAGCGTTGTGTGAGTTCAGAGAGTGGGGAAAACACTTCAATGTTACACCAAAAACATCCCATACATATTGATTAAGACGTTTTCGATATCCTGCGCACCATGTAAACAACATTTTCAGGACGCGTCATNATGGGTGCTTTGATGTGAAAATTGTGCATGACCATTAGATTTGAGAGATCTATGTAAAACGGGGCAGTTGAAAATGCATGGCCCAATGAAAAAGAGGGAAGTGCTATTTCGCTAAGTAGCCTACATGTAGCATGCACACAGTATTCTTGCTGGGTAGCAACATGGGTGTATTTAATAATTATTAATTATTTAGCTTCATGACTCAGTATGGTGCCCTAATGCATTCCTATACATTCGTTCTTTCAGCTATCAGGCAAACCATTTGACCTGAGCCTGAGGGCTATAAATAGATGTCTGTCTATCTGTCTAAAGGAGCTTATTTGGACGTTTCAAAAAAAAAATTTACAACTCCACTCAATATTATTTTCAATGGCATTTTTAAAATCCTCTTCATATTTAGTCACTTGCATGGAAAATACTATTTCCATATTTATAAATTATGTTTTTACGCGAAAATGGTGCATGGCGATCAGATTTGAGGGATGTAAAGGTGGCAGTTGTAAATGCACGGCCCTATGGAAAAGAGGGAAATGGTTTAGGAGAAGCGATGAATCTCCATGGTGGCCTAGCATGTATACATTATTCATGCCGGGTGATGTCATGGGTGTATTAAATCATAAATGATTATTTATCTTCATGACTCGGTCTGGCGTCCTCATGCATTCTTGTATACGTTAGCTTTCTCCGCTGATATGCCACAGGCAACTCTTTCGACCTGTGGGCTAAAAATAGATGTCTGTCTCTGTTGACTGAAGGACTTGTTTTGACAATTCAAAGATCTACTCATTTTATAACTCCAGTTAATCTCATTTTCAATGTCATTTTTAAAATCCTCTGGACATTTAATCTTTTGCAGGGACAAAATTCTCATTTTTGCATTTATTGGTGCTTTGATGTAAAAATTGTGCATGACCATTAGATTTGAGAGACGTTAAACGGGGCAGTTGAAAATGCATGGCCCAATGGAAAAGAGGGAAATGCTACTTCACTAAGTAGCCTACATGTATCATGCACACAGTATTCTTGCTGGGTGGCAACATGGGTGAATTAAATGATTAATTATTATTTAGCTTCATGACTCAGTATGGTGCCCTAATGCATTCCTATACATTCGTTCTTTCAGCTATCAGGCAAACCATTTGACCTGAGCCTGAGGGCTATAAATAGATGTCTGTCTTTCTGTCTAAAGGAGCTTATTTGGACGTTTCAAAAAAAAAAATTTACAACTCCACTCAATATTATTTTCAATGGCACAGCACTTTTAAGATCCTCTTCACATTTACAGTCTCTTGCAGGGAAAATACTATTTCCATATTTATTGATGTTTTAATGCGAAAATGGTGCATGGCCATCAGATTTGAGGGATGTAAACGTGGTAGTTGTAAATGCATGGCCCTATATGGAAAAGAGGGAAATGGTTTAGGGGAAGCAATGAATTTCACTGGTAGCCTAGCATGTATACGTTATTCATGCTGGGTGCAGGGATGCCAACCTTTGCCAACCAAAAAAAGTATTCCATGAGGCCAAAAAAAGTATTTTGCCCTAAAAAAAGTATTTTCGTAATGAGCAAAATNACAATTCAAAGATCTACTTATTTTACAACTCCAGTTAATCTCATTTTCAATGTCATTTTTAAAATCCTCTGGACATTTAATCTTTTGCAGGGAAAATATTCATATATTCACATTTATTCATTGGTGTTTTGATGTAAAACTGTGCATGATCATTAGCTTTGAGGGATGTACCGAAAAAGGGGGTAAGTTGCATGGCTCTTTGGAAGAATGGGAAATGATTTGGGTAGTAATGAATTTCACTAAGTAGCCTAGAACGCACACATAATGTATGCTGGGTGGCGACATGGGTGTATTAAATTATTAATAATTATTTAGCTTCATGACTCGGTCTGGCGTTCTCATGCATTCTTGTAAAATATGTTACGCTTTCTCCGCTGATACGCCTCAGGCAACCCTTTCGACTTGTAGGCTAAAAATAGATGTCTGTCTCTGTTGACTGAAGGACCTGTTTTGACAATCCAAGAATCGAACTTCATCGCCACCTGTTAGATTGTGTAGAAGCATTTGCCCAAATAGTAGAAAGACTTTCTGCAAATACTGTAGATATTTTTCTGTTTGCACTATCGTGGGCATTTCTTGTGACAAAACAATTTTGCTTGGGCTTTATTTTCGCTCATTTTAGAACCATGAAATTTCAAAAATATTCTTACTCATCATGTCCATATAAAAACATAGAAACAACATTTCAAAACTTACAAGTAACTACGTGCAGGGATCTGTTTTATGATAAATATGTCCGAAATTCAATAAATTTGCTTAAATCAATGCATGAGAAAACATTGGTATTCATTTGGCACGCCATTTCGATTGATTTAATTTAAATTTAATTAAATCCAATCACCCATTCATACAATTTCATCAAGTTGACAAGCATGGATACCTTTCACTTTTCTCAGCGATGTTAACAATAAATTTCAATTTGTCACAGCTATCTGTTAAAATTGTAAACAGGTGACATGTAAAACTACTTTTTTAGGATATTTTTTAAAGAATATTTTAGCGAATTCGTGGTTGCGAAATTCACGAAAAAACTCTATCTCCATGGCTCTTTGTCCAAATCATTATTTCAGCTTCTGTTTTTCCTCACTGGCTAAGTTTTATCTCTATTTCTTTCCATCTCTCTCTTATCCCCCCCTTTCCCGTGGAGGCACCATGTTGCAGTGGTTCTGATTCTCCCTTTTCAACCAGAGAGTCGTAGGTTCGAATCCCACCCATGGTGTTAATTTCCTTCAGCAAGAAATTATTCTATCATACCCACCACTTTATTTTTACTGAACTAAAAGCATATTTTTTTATGCAAGCTAAAATTAAAACTAGACATTTAATTCGTCATGGGGACGAATTAGGTGGTCTGTATGAATATTAGTGTTTAATATGATAGATATGATGAAGAAAAAAAAATATAGATGAAAAAAAAAATATGTCACAGCTGGGATTCGAACTCACGACCTTCATATTAAGAAAACTACGATTTTCCCCATTGATTAATACACGCAGGAGTNTTGACAATTCAAAGATCTACTCATTTTATAACTCCAGTTAATCTCATTTTCAATGTCATTTTTAAAATCCTCTGGACATTTAATCTTTTGCAGGGAAAATATTCATATATTCACATTTATTCATTGGTGTTTTGATGTAAAACTGTGCATGATCATTAGCTTTGAGGGATGTACCGAAAAAGGGGGTAAGTTGCATGGCTCTTTGGAAGAATGGGAAATGATTTGGGTAGTAATGAATTTCACTAAGTAGCCTAGAACGCACACATAATGTATGCTGGGTGGCGACATGGGTGTATTAAATTATTAATAATTATTTAGCTTCATGACTCGGTCTGGCGTTCTCATGCATTCTTGTAAAATATGTTACGCTTTCTCCGCTGATAGGCCTCAGGCAACTCTTTCGACCTGTAGGCTATAAATAGATGTCTGTCTCTGTTGACTGAAGGACCTGTTTTGACAATCCATGAATCGAACGTCATCGCCACCTGTTAGATTGTGTAGAAGCATTCGCCAAAATGGTAGAAAGACTTTCTGCAAATACTGTAGATATTTTTTCTGTTTGCATTATCGTGGGCATTTCTTGTGAAAACAATTTTGCTTAGATTTTATTTTAACTAATTTTGGGACCATGAAATTTAAAAAAATATTCTTACTCATTATGGCCATATACATAAAAACAACATTTCAAAACTTGAAAGTAACTACGTGCAGGGTTCCATTTTATGACAAATATGTCTGAAATTCACTAAATTCACTTGAATCAATGCATGATAAAATATTGGTATTCATTTGGCACGCCATTTCGATTGATTTAATTTAAATTTAATTAAATCCAATCACCCATTCATACAATTTCATCAAGTTGACAAGCATGGATACCTTTCACTTTTCTCAGCGATGTTAACAATAAATTTCAATTTGTCACAGCTATCTGTTAAAATTGTAAACAGGTGACATGTAAAACTCCTTTTTTCTTCATCTGATCAATATCTTTCTATATCTCTCAGGGATGCCAGTTCAGATTTTTCAGAGGGCCTGAAAATCACCTAGAATGCGATATTTTGTACACAAAAGTTCTAACACTATGGCCTGAAAACAGCCAGGGCCTGCATGAATTCAGGCCTTCACCTAAAAACTGGGAACCCTGATCTCTCCTTTCTCTTCCTATTTTTCTTCAATGATAGTGATATTTCTGTACCTCCGGCTCTGGAAGAGAATGACTTGATCATTCTGATGATTGATGCGCTGTCATTGAACATATAAAATTCAACTACTGTCTTCTTTAAACTATCTTGATCTTTTAGCATGCCACTTAATACTGTTCATGTACATTGTAAAAGCCAATTCTTTTCACAAAATTTCAGACCTTTTTACGCATTAGGATTTGTAAGAATAAATTTTGAAAGATTATTGTTCACAAGTCTATAGCATTCTAATGGGAGGATATTTTAGTGGATTCGTGGTTGCAAAGTTCTTGAAAAAAAAAACAGCAAAAATTTCAGCTTATTCAAAACTTTATCTCCATGGCTCTTTGATCAAATCATTACTTCAGCTTCTGTTTTTCCTCACTGGCTAAGGTTTATTGAGCTATTTCTCTCTATCTCTCTCTTATCCTCCTTTCCCATGGAGGCACAGTGGTGTAGTGGTTCTGATTCTCCCCTTTCAACCAGAGGGTCGTAGGTTCAAATCCCACCCATGGTGTTAATTTCCTTCAGCAAGAAATAATTCTATCATATCCACCACTTTCTTTTTGCTGACCTAAAATTAAAAACATATCTTTTTATGCACGCTAAAATCAAAAGATGATTCACATTTGATTTGCAATCCATTGCAACTTTGGAGCAACAACCTTAGTTTAATTAGCTATGCAAAAATTACCAAGACATTTTGGCATACTTTAAACATAACATCAAACAAGTCATCACAAATCACATAGCTCTAAATCAAAGTTTGCTTTATAATAAACTAGATAATTCAGGAAATCTATCAACTGTTCAATATGATAAATGAATAACTAATGTCTGAACAATACTTTATCAATTCGATATTACTAACGTAAGCCTTTTTCAAGAATCTTCGTTACAGCAGATGCTCACTTCTTCCTCCCTTTTCTAACTTCATGCCTGATTCATGTACCGTATGAGCACCTGTTTCCGACCATGGGGGTGTCACCGGCCACCAAACCTCATGCAGTTTGTCTATGGCACGCACTTAAGTTAAATGCGCACGCATTAATAAACACACATACGCTTCAACACAATCCCTATGGAGGCTCAAATCACCAGGCAGGTGGTCGGAAACACCCGCCCCATGTCGCTTGGCGATCGCTGCGCGAATATATGGGTGCCATTCATCAAGTTATGCACATCAATTAAAGCCCAGAATTTCTGATAAATAATAACCCAAAAATAAACTTGAAATGCTGGATCTTGTGACTTGTGGAAGAGCAAAACTGCTTAAGCCTTAAGGGGCCAGAAACTGGAACTCATACGGTAGGTATCTGATTTCTCAAAACAAAGTCATTCCATAGAGTTGGCTAGGTTTATAGTTTCATATGGTCATTGATTGAAAGTGCTAAAAAATTCAGACAGAAAAATAATGGCATTTGTTGTGTTGAATTGAGGTTGGGAGTTTATTTTCAGACACTTCCTGAAAATAAAATGCTCCAGTATATTGAAACAAATCCTGATTGATAGGAAAGAAGCAACATTTTATTTGTCAGTGAAAAGTGATAAAGGAGACAGCATTTTAAAGGGAAACCAACCCCTGGGATTATCGTGCTCTCATTGAATGAAGAAAAATCAGATGAACAGACTGTGAAAATTTGAGCAAAATCGGACAACCCGTTCAAAAGTTATGACTTTTCAAAGTCACAGAGATATGGCTATCCCTACCGCTCATGGGGATCCGTGCGATCGGCAAATTCGACGGAATCCGTGACGTCATGTCGGACAACTCCTCATTCACTCTGTATACAAATTTTCACATTTTCTCCTTTTTTCGGAAAAGTCAACAAAATGCCAATTTTCGATTGGGGTATAGCATTTCTGTATTGATTCTGCATGTATTTTGAGAAGAATGATGTTGCAACCTTACTCTAAATTTTACATTAATCCATTTTGAAAAATTCTATGTACAAAGTGAATGAGAAGTTGTCCGACATGACGTCACAGATTCCATCGAATTTGCCGATCGCACGGATCCCCATCAGCGATAGGGATCGTCATATCTCAGTGACTTTGAAAATTCATAACTTTTGAACGGGTTGTCCGATTTTGCTCAAATTTTTACAGTTTGTTCATCTGATTTTTCTTCATTCAATGAGAGCACGATAATTCTAAAGGCTGGTTCCCCTTTAAGCGACATCGTCAAGCTAGAATATCATAGATTAAGTCCCTCTCCATGCATTATGCATTAAGTCTATGACTCTTACGAGGGGGAATAGGAATGAATTTGAGATCCCCTCTGAGAAGTGAAAGCGATCGTAGGGTACAAAATGAATCGAGGGACCTACACTGACTGAGGCGACCAGACTGAGGCGCCGTGGCGTGCGCCTGAAATCAAGCTGTTCGGGACAGTCATATAGATTTGGGTTCTTTCCTGCCTGTGGGTTCGAAACCAGGTTGCGTACCGTCTTTCGGGTGGAGACGTTAAGATGGCGACCCTCTTTCTCTCTTTTTCTTGTGGCGTAAATATTCAGAATTGAATGAGACACGCCTCTAAACTACATCCTTCCCTTCCACACTACGATTAAGCCATCATTTTTTGTCACTAAAAATAATGATGAAATGATTAGATTTTAAAAAAGAAACTGCTAATGAAGTAATTTATTTTACTCATTTTTAGAATTAAATTGAACATCCCCTCAATTTAATTTATTGACTTTCATTAGACAATAATTGACTCTACGAATTGCTTAAGTTACTGTACAAACATGTCGGTTTAATCGTATTTAGGTCCACTACATTCACTTTGCGCAGTATAGCTTCATTCACACAGTGCTCGCAGTGAGGACCCCAATCCACCGCCATAAGCCCATAGTTTTGTGTGTAAAGTCATGCCTGCACTCTCTCTACGAAGTACGATATCGCCAATATCAATCACCAAATCACATATATCAACATATAAACAGCTAAAACACTTGAAACAGTATCAACACGAACACAGTCAACACTGACAACAGGCAGTATATCTCGGCTGCTATCTAAATTAGATGTTGAACAATTGACAATACACAGAGTCAGTGCATATCCTCCTAGTCCTACACACACGCTGCACGCAATCATCCACTCAACCACATGCACACTCGCAGACGAACGATAAACGCATCTCATTTTGACGGTTCTTACCAGCGCGTGGATATGATAAAATCCAGACATCGTCTGGCCTCACAGAAAATTCTGCAATATCTTGAATCTTTCCTCTGCAAAATGGCGGCAAACGAACCCCATCGACGACTTAATAGTGCATAAAATCGTCCTCCAACTCCAATTTGCTCGGAGATTCGGGAGAGGAGGCCTGCGCCATGTTTACATCATGGAGAAATTAGAGAGCGCTAGACGCGTTATCAGACGTTTCGTGTTCGCATGTTGTTTATCATCGAGCGATAACGGTTTCATACACGCGCTTGTTTTAGTCGTTATTCGATACTGGTACAGAGTCTTCAAATCGAGACTAGACAAAGCAACTGGATCCCGCCTATTATTTTGTGGGGGTCCCTCGAGTTGAGAAGTTCATCGGCAGTACATGTTTACAATTACTAGTACTATTAGCTATAAATTTGACATGGATTTTCATATTTCTTGATAATACCCTCTCCTTATTGCAGAACATATATCACTTGTATATAATTTCTTCTCCATCCTCCACCTCGTGATTACTCGTATCTCAAAAATACCTTATCCTTTCAAATTGAACCTCCCATGTTTTCTCCTCTGACCCAAGTCTTGACTCTTCACATAGCATAGCCCCCCCCCCCCCCCCCC
>BQKZ01001169.1:6974-18026 GCA_036244855.1 Temnopleurus reevesii | reverse complement strand
CTTCTCTAGATAATCAACTCAATCAAAAAAATTCAGTGACCCTTAAAAAACGTCTTTGGCATCTGTCCATATTTCAAGAGAATAATTGTCAAATATAATTTCTATAATAAGTTTCATGATGGATCATTCTCCTTTTGTCCCATTCCACAGGTATAATATAATGATAGAATAATCTTTATCTTTACGAAATCTGTGACATATTATCATCATCAGGTTTTTTTTCATGTCATCTCTGTATATGAAGGTCTATGAACGAGACAAATACAGACAAATTGGTTTCCTTTAAATTTTCATTTCAATTTATTGTCCCATCAACAAAATATTAATATCATTTCTTGAAAATAATCATATCTTTTTATTGTTATTTTCATTTGAATGTAATTCACAACATATGTGTGGTTAATGCACCATCATCTAAAGGAATTGAATAGTCATCAAAATACTGTTCTGTACCTCTTATATTATACTGATATCAAATATAGCTTAAATAGAAGACTGTAATTGCGGGTTTACTTATATATTCAAATTTATGTGCGTTTAACGTAGTTACGCGGCATTCCATAGGCCGGTTGATAACAATAAGACTACAATACTTGGAATCCAGTTTGCATACATTACTTGTTGCTATGTCGGGCAAGCCTCGGGCAAGCTTTCGGGTTGAGAACAACCTTTGTGTTAGAGGTATGCATAAAATTTGCATCTATTAGTAAACCTGCCTATTGCAAGCAATTGATATATACTTTTTCACATGGAAAACAAGGTAATTATTTATGGTGTCATGTTAAGGGAAATGATAACATTTTGAGTTGTTCTCTTTGTATTCATCTCAATAAATATTTGATATAAATATGATATTTATTATAAATTTTTTTTGAACATATTTACAAGGATAGACTTTATCTTTTGACATGTAACACAGCAAATGCTCATGAGAAAATGTAATAAATAGACAGAAAGAATACTTTGGAAGTCCATCTTGCATTATTAAACACAAAATAAATATGTACACATGTAATATGCCAACATATTTACAGGCCTTCTTAATACAACAAATGTGAGTAGATAAAACTGTATTTCAGCTTTTTTTTTTTACTTACTTTGAGTATATATCACAATATCTGGCAAGGAGAAATAGATGTAAATAATTTAGTGCTTCAAAAGTACTAAGAAGATTAAAAATACAATGACAATGATATTTTGTGGTATCTATTAACTTAGGCCCTGGTCACATAGATCCCCGGAAGCAACACGATTCAACACAACTCTTTGTTAATTCACAGTTTAATGCTTCAGAACAAAGAGTCGTGTTGAATCGGGTTGCCTCCGAGGGCCCTATGTGACTGGGGCTTAACCTAATTATTTCAGACATTTTCATATTTTAAGATATGTAATAGCTGACTTAAATGAATATTGTTTTCTCTCTCTTTGGCTTTTACCTACATTTCAAACTTAATAAATAGTTAAGAAACACACCAATATTTACAAATTCACTTTGGAAATATTACAGAAATATTACTGTCATGTACATGTATATTGATTATAATATAACACATCCATTACACTAAAATTACATCTATTGCAGTCATATTTACTAACCAAATTCAACAAAATTTGATTAACCTTGTTCAGCATGAATTAAATATGGTAATGTTTTTAAAAAGATTAACGATTTTGAGACCGGATAGTACAGTTTGGCCTCTTTCAACATGGATCTAAGAGTCTATCAATAATGTATCTTATAAAACAAGTTTCCACAAAACAGAGCATCAGTACCCAAAAGCATTAATAAACATATTGGATTTAATATAAACTAACAAAATATCTTTAAAAAATACTGATCAAAGTTTAACCACATTGATGGTGGCATAAAACAAAATTACAAAATACATTCCCAAATATTAAACAAAAGTTTGAAAAGAACAAAATAATTGAATTATCACAATAGAAAACAACATGATGAAAGTAACATTAAAAGTAATATTGAACTCATTAATATAAAATAACTAATCCAACTTATAAAGCAAAATAACCGAGTTTGCACATTTGCATTATTCATTAGACTAAATTATGAAATGGAATCTTACTGGCTTTACAGACTGATCTACTCTGCTGTTGCCTTTCTATCACAAAATCCATTATCATTTCACACACTTTTGAAATAGAACACAACTATAAACCAAGAGATGAGTATGGAATTAGATGCAGTATGATTTTTCTTTGTGTCCGGTCGGAGAAAGGCCACTGCATTTGAACAAAACAAAATATCCAATTCAAAATTTCTCATTAAACGACTACCTAAATGCTTGCATCTAAACATTTATTTCTCACAGACAGAGAAGGTTCATGCTAAAATTAAAAAAAAGGTTTACAATAAAGGTCCAATATCTAAAAAAAAAAAAAAATACATCTGCACATGCAGAGTGAGCATTGTAGGACAAGTTGTTCCTGGGCAGGGCATTCTTCTTTCATCTATTTGATTGAAACATCAAAAACTCACTCTCACAATGCTAAAAAATTGTTTATAAAAGAATCATGCATAACACAAAAAGTAATTAATCTAATCAAAGAATCCTTAGACGGCATCATTCTCAAACCATGACAGGTCGTTCTCTTTAGATTCCTTGGTTGGGGCATCCTTCCTCTTCTTCCGTCCCTTAGGGAATTATGTATTCAGAAGTTGATATTAAGATAATAATTAGATCAGATTGACACTTTAAAACTAGAATTCTCTTAATCTGTCATTGCTAATTATTGTTCCAACAAGAAAAATGCCTAACATAAAGAGAAAAATTAATTTAATCAAAGAATCCGTAAACGGCATCATTCTCAAACCACGACAAGTCGTTCTCTTTAGATTCCTTGGTTGGGGCATCCTTCTTCTTCTTCCGTCCCTTAGGGGAGTCCCCCCATCCTTTGATCTTGTACGCTCTCTTCGGTGTCTTCCTTGCATTCTTATTAGTTGGACCAGTCTGCAGGGAGATTCAAGATATAAATCATTATACAGATGATTACTGGCAAAGAAGGGAACATACAAAATGTTCCACCTGTAAGGATTGAAATGCTATTGAGGGAGGTATTGGTAATTTACCAACCCATATAAATTAGAAATGCTCTATCACAGGGTAATAGATAAATATTCTTTCTAACATGTATCCAAAAAATCCTTTACACTTTTGACATGGCTATTAAATAAAATACAGCTATATATTCAGAACCACTGCACCACTGTCTTTTCCAAGCTGATAAGCAAACTATATAATGCAATACAGTTATGTTGACTGTATGATATAGAATAATAATGAAAATATACAGAGTGGTTTTTTTTTAATCCACTTTTGACAGCTAGGTACAAAACATTGCAATCATGTGCAGTTTTTTTTGTAGTTTATGGAAAACCTGAAATTCACAATTTCGAAAATGATTCATGTTTTAGTATATATATTTACTTAAGCGCATGGGAATTTTGTTATGTCACTTTATGGGGAAATGATCCTTTCAAACTCACACAAAAAATGGATGGGAACCATGTAGCTGAATGTAGGTCTTTTTAAGCAGCGCTTTGTATCCTCTGGAAAAAGCGCTATATAAATTCAACTATTATTATTATTATCATTCTTTGGAAACTTCCTTCCACCTGCTTGAGTTTGAAAAACTCATTTCTCACAAGGTAATGAAACAAAGTTTTCATGCAATTCATAAAAATGTGCATTGCTCACTCAAGCATGAATCATTTTGGGGAATTCTGGTGACATATAAACATTCAGGCTTTAAACTTTACATAGATTACAAAAATTTCAAATGTGAAATACTACACAGCAAAATAGTTTACCTTTTGTTTCTTCTCTGTTTCAGGGTAGAGTTCGCCGTAGAGCTGCTTCTCTCTTTCTGCATTACTCTCCTCCATCATCTATGCGTAGAAAACATTGTAAAGTTGATGGAAATTATTAATTTGTCTTGCAATGTACTATAATCAATGTATAATTTCTATCCTCATGCATATTTCAGAAGGTTTGAATCTGTGTATTTACATGTAGAATAAATTTGAATTCATTTGCCTTAACTATACCAGATATCAATTTTATTCTTATCTAACATAAATTTTTTAATGAATTAATTTGAGCAAGGATAAACTTGACACTTTCTCTGATACATTTAGTGGAGTCTAGGAAATCATACTGTACCGAGGACATGACAAGAATGAACCTTCCAATTTTACAATGGATCTTCTGACCATTGATCATGATCCCAGAACTAATCAGAGCATTGTTTTTCCTATATCTGCATACATTATCCAAGTTCAAAACTGATTCTTAAAACAGTTTGAGATTTATTGCAAAAAAATACAGGAAGGACATCGGAATAGATGGAAAAACTAAAAACTAATGGCCTCTATAACAACATTGATATTTATCATGAATCTCATTAAACGAACCTTCACATTCGATGTTGTGAGTGATCTCTGAATGCGGCCTTGTGATGTTGGTGTCTGGGTGACTTTAGGCGATGGTTTGATACGCATCGGTGTGACAGCACGGCTTGGAACGCGACGATCATTGTTGGACTGCTTTAGTCTGGCTTCAACAGCTTCCATCTACATTGAGATATCAATTAAATAAAGATCTACTGATTAGACGTTATGAGGGACCGCTCAACGCGACCCTGTGAGATTTGTATGTTCCTCAGTTCTTTCTGAACAAATTTTGACACAGAAATATCATGAATCTCTGTGATCTGGTTTCATCAAACTAGGTCTAATTTACCAACTATTTTCTTAATGATCTTAAAGTCACAAAATCAAAATTTGAATAAAGAAATCATACCAATATAAACACATTGAATCTATTTTTATCCGATATTATATATTAAAATACATTTGTACCATGGAGATTTACACATTTTGTCACAATATCTTATCTTAATTATCATGTTTGAAGCCCTCATCCCTCATTCTTCAACCACAAAAATTCCCCCAGAGGAGAAGTTTACAAATCTGAGCTTGCTCCATCATTGATATCCTCCATCTCATTTTATTAAGCACAGGCTATTCTTCACTTCAGACGGAACAAGTTCTGTTGCTAGAGAGTCATACATTTTACTGTTTATGTATGACTCCCTTGATCCATAACAGTTCAACTGTAACAATCTTCCCGAAATAATCTCACCTCAAATTCCATGAGTTGAGACGTTGACGAATCTGAGCTTGCACCATCATCGATATCCTCCATCTCATTGTCTTCTGCAAAGGCAACTCTGCGTTTCAGACGGAACGAGTTCTGTTGTTTGAGAATGCTACGCTGGGGTGTGGTGCGAGACAGGACTGGTTTCACTGGGGAAGAAATAAATATCATCATCATTTCAGTTCAAATACTCCCTGATCTATAACACATTAAGAGCAAAGGCATCCTGTGTTTCAAACAGAATATGAGCTCTTTCTGCTGTTTGAGAATGCTACGCTGGGGTGTGGTGCGAGACAGGACTGGTTTCACTGGGGAGGAAACAAATACAAAGATCATCATCATTTCAGGTCAAACATTTCTTGATGTACCGCACAATTAGAGCAAAGGTCATGTTGTGTTTCAAACAGTATATGAGCTCTTTCTGCTGTTCGAGAAAACTACGCTGGGGTGTGATTGAGGCAGGACTGGTTTCACTGGGGATGAAACAAATACATACATCATCACCATCATTTTAGGTTATACATTTCCTGATGTCTATCAGCAAAGACTACAATGCTTTTCAAACAGATTGAGCTCTACTGCATGAGGATGATACACTGACGTGTTGTGCGAGATAGAACTGGTTTCACAGGGGGTAAGATCATTATCACCATTTCAGCTCAAACATTTCCTGATGTATAGCACATTTTGAGAAAATATTACAAGTTCTACTACTTGAGGATGCTACGTTGAAGTGTTCTACAAGACAAGTCTGGCTTTACTGGGGAAGAAACAATCATTCAGGTCATCATTTCAGATCAAACATTTCCCAATGTCTCGAATGTTAGGAACAAAGACTACATTGCATTGGAAATGGAACAATTCTTCGTATTACACATACAGTAGCTGATAACAAGAAATATCATGTACAGTTGTTGATAAAGTGCAGTTGGTACATCAGACATTTGAAACATTATTGGTTATTCATACATGATCCGAGCAATCAGGATTTTACTAGATACTGATTTTAGCAAATTTCTGGTTCTCATTAAATACACATTCTTGCATAAATAAAGTAATTAGTTCAAAACTCTTGCCGCGAAAGTTAAATGAATGATATCTAATGAAATCTTGCGCTGCAAGAATGTAAGGTGGGTAAAAGATTTAGAGTGTCAACTGGGTTTGAATCAAGAGAGCTATAATAATAATAACACTGTACTTTTATATCACTGCACATTGCGTTCCTACACACTTAAAGGGTTCCATGACAAATGCTCCGGCGACAATTGCTCCGGCAAAAAAATGACACAGTAAGCCTAATGTCAAACCTAATCCCAAACCTTACCCTAACCCTAATCCTAATCTTGACATCATTCTGAATCATAAACCCTATCATAACCCTAACCCTAACCCTACTCCTAGCCAGAAAAATGAACCAGAGCTATTGTCGCCGGAGCAACTGTCGGGTCACCACTTAAAGAGATGAATAATATGCAATAAGATGAAGACAAAATTAATTAGAGCAATCATGCGCAAGGATGACATTAACACACCTGTGAGAGGTGTTCTCATGTTGGTTTGGGCAGGGGCATCACCTGATCCCTTGAATCCTGTGGAGAAAACAAGAATTAAGACATCAATGCTGTGTTTAATATCAAAACATTTCATCAACTTGATAAAAGGCAGCATTTTTGTTTTATCTCACCCAAAATTAAAGCTTAGACTGATTATTATCTAAGAGTCACTCTGAATTTGTACAGATGGAAACTCCATTGGGCAGATGCCATCAATTGCAGCATACATGTAGATATTGTTCAACACATTTTAATAATGGATTTTAATCATCAATTAAATAGTTAGATTTTCTTTCTAAGACTTTTGAATGAGTTCAGTTGGGGGGGGGGGGGGGGTCATTCATACTTCTAAATTACTAGGCTAAACAATTATTCAAAGTTGTTGTTCAATCAAAGCTCAGTGGAAATAGAGTAAATGTATTCAAATATCAAAACTATTTTGTGAGGAACCAATATGATCCAGTTGATCTGATCAGAAGTGGGAGCCAGCACAGTTTTAGACAAAATTATCCTAAGCTTTACTACAAATTCAACTTGTGTTCTACCACTGATCAAATGACTTACTGTCAAGTGGCGTCCGAGGTGTTTTCGGTGGAGCATTTTGGATCTTGTTGCGGATGGTTGGTGTGACTGGAGTCCTCGGTCCAGACTTAGATCCAGACTCTTTAGGACTCGGGCTCTGACGTTTCTTTGCTGCTTTCTCTGCTTCTGCTTTTGCTGCCCTTTCAGCCTCAGCCTTAGCTGCCCTTTCTTCTTCAGCCTTTGCTGCCCTTTCAGCCTCTGCTTTGGCAGCTTGCTCAGCTTCGGCTTTTGCTGCCCTTCCAGCTGCTTCTCTGGCTGCTCTTTCAGCTGCTTCTTTTGCTGCCTTTTCAGCCTCAGCTTTTGCTGCCTTCTCAGCTTCAGCTCTTGCTGCCCTTTCAGCTTTTGCTACTTTTTCAGCTTCAGCTCTTGCTGCCCTTTCAGCTTTTGCTACCTTTTCAGCTTCAGCCTTTGCTTTCTTTGCTGCTTTCTCAGCTTCTGTTTTAGCCCTCTTCTCTGCGTCAGCTTCTGCCTTGGCAGCTTTCTTAGCCTCTGCTTTGGCTGTCTTTTCAGCATCTACCAATTTCTCTTTAGTATTGTTAGCGTCTGCTTGGAGTCTGCTTATTTCTTCCTCCTGTGAGAGAATTTATAAGAATATAATAATACAAGACATGCTTTGTACATTATTTACACATAGTCTAACAAATCTACACCTAATACAGATAACAATGTAATTTACGCAAGTGTAAGTACAATGACCCTCCATCATCCAACACTGATACCTCCAACACAAACAAGTGTTAGTGTAATGACTATATATCTAACACAGATTAAACCACAAGCAGGTTTCAGTGTTATGAATGACAAGTTTTTGTGTAATGACCCTATATCGAAAAACGGAACACCACCAAAAAAAACAACCAGATATCTCATACTAACATTGCAAAATAACTAGAGTTGATGAAACTGTTCTACATTTTAGAGAGTTACTAAAATTGTCATCACATAAATAGAAACTGGTAGAAACTTATAGAATATCAGAAAGAGAGATTACAGTATACAAAAAGGAATAAAAGCGTAGAGGCAAAATCAAAATAGAGTAATGGACAGGGAGAGCAGACCTCCCAACCTTATACACTAAAAAAGAGGGAAGAATAATGATTCCCATTGGAAAGTGTAGTACAATTATTATGAAAAATCATAATATGCAATGAAAACATGACTTCAGAATGATGAAAAATCATATTTATCCCTCCAAATTCATAATGGTTGGGATGTCTGGGAGAGGGAGAGAATTAAACTAAATGACGTACACAAGCGATAAAGTCTGAATAGGTAAGAATAAGAAAAAAAGAAACAGGGAGAGAGAGACATCCATACAGAGGTAATAATTTTACACTTTCCATATTTGAGAAGCACTTTTAGATGGTGAGGAAATATTTTCAAAATGGTACTGTACAATTCTTTGTGAAAAATATTAAGCTAAAGCTATACAAAACAAGTCTTGAGCTGCAGTCATGCTGACATTTTGACGTGATACCTGGGTTGTTTTCATAATGTTGTTTGTATATCTTGGCATAACTCGCTGAATGATTGGTCATCCTTTCTCAAGTGTGATTCAGCATAACAGGCATTGACATTGTGCGCAAGAAAGGGTCACCAGTCATTCGTAGAGTCGTGCATAGATCCACTAACAGCTTTATATAATAATAATGAACGGCTTTTATATAGCGCTTATCAACTCTTTATGAAGAATTCTCTAAGCGCTCTACAATTGCAGCATTATTACCCTGGCTTTAGCCCAGCAGCCACTTCATTAGCGCACTTGGCGTTTCAAGGAATAAATATTCCTACCAGGTACCCATTCACCTCACCTGTACAATTATTCCTTGCATGCACATTTGAACATACCTTTTCCTTGAGTTGGTCTTCCAGTGATGTGATTGTCTTCTCTTTCTTGGTACCGTCTTTCTCCAAAGTCTTTTTGGAACATTCTATCTCTTTCATCTTAGCTTTCAAATCTTTGATCTCATCTTCTAATGCAGTCTTCTTATTCTCCTGACAAAGAAACAAAGAGAAATTGGATTAATACATTGCTTATCTCCCTGCATCTCTCCGCAATACCAAATCACTCAACCTTTTCAAGAAACACCTCAAAACCCATCTTTATAATTCCTAATGTAGCTGAATGTATGTATTTTTAAGCAGCGCTTTGTATCCTCTGGAAAAAGCGCTATATAAATTCAAATTCAATTACTATCATTAAAATGAATACATACCTGCCAACCCTGACAGTCAGGAAAGAGGAATGAGTAACTTTAAAAAGTGCAAAAATAGGAACATACCTAAATTTCCTATCCAAGACTACATACAGATTTGATAGAAATAGGAACAAACACGTAAAATGATAATTTCTCTTATCAAGTCAAAAACAGGAATGTTCCTATGTAATAGGAAATGTTGGCAGGCATGTATGTGTAGTGTCTGGGTGTATTGATAAAAATCACAGGTATCACCACTAGATTCTATCCTGTGGTGTCTTACAGTGTAGTTACTACATGTAGATCAGTGTCATGATGATTTCGGATCTTTATTTTTCATTGACAACAAAATAAAGTGAGAAATCATTTAAAAATCATCTTTATCATAATACCTAGACCTCAGATACAGCATATCAAAACATTTATCATGAAAAAATAGTGCACCGTTAAAGACAGTTAAAGACAGTAGCACAATGTCCAAAAACTTCATTACGCTTGAGAAAGTTCTTCGATCCAGAAAGGATGAAAGCTAGCCAAAAGGTTGGTAAAAGCTTGGAGCCTAGTTTCATTTAATCATCCCAAACCGATGAAAGTCTTCTGTGTTGGAGACCTTGCAGTACCATAATTTGTGATTTTTATTTCGACTCTTTGTGTGAAATGCATCAATGTAGTTCAGGGCCCCATAACATAAAGGTTTGCGATTAATCGCTATTTGATTTTGCGATCAATTGCAAACTTTAGTACATGATTTGCCATAGACTTGTGATTGATATCAATCGCTATCAGTTTAACAATTAATCACAAACCTTTATGTTACGGGGCCCAGGATTAATATTTGTGCCATTAGGGTGTGGTTTCCAAATATGAATAAAAAAGAAATACAAAATTATTATTAATATTGTCATTTTCATTTTAAGTACAAACCTCGTCTTTCTTTGCATCTGTGTGTTCAGAAAGCTGTTTCTTGAGCTCATCAATAGCTTCACACTTCTCTACCACAATCTTGTCATAATTAACCTAAATAATAGAATGGAAGCATTAATCCATCAAACAGAATTATGTATATCTCATAGACTTAGTGCAAGGATTACCTCGTTCCAACTGTCAATGGATTATAAATTATTCCTTCATGATTGCAAAAATGTTAGCAACATCCCACAAACATCTTTTCTAAAGGAAGCCACTAAGTGGACCAATCGTAATTCATCACACGTTAAAACAGGGCCGATACATTCAAAATGTATGTAGAATCAGATCTCTAATTGGTACATGTAAATACTATTCAAACTCAACATATCAAAGAAAGTATGAATGTAAATTTGAATGCGATGCATGCCACCTAAACTGAGTCACATTATATAATTCTACAATCTTCCTGAATTTTTCTTAATCACATGTCAAAAAGTTGAAATTAGTTTGAAAAGTCAGAATCAACAGGAAATGCCACAAGCATGGACATAACATTCGAAGTCTCCCATTTGCAAAACTTTTGCAAGTAAGCTTTCGGCTCAGATAAAATTTTAACAATTATCGGCAACAATG
>BQKZ01001168.1:91328-107391 GCA_036244855.1 Temnopleurus reevesii | reverse complement strand
GTCGTGAAGTTCGAATCGATCACGGAGCGACATTGCTCAAAAGTCCCCGCTAATTTCTCTCCAACCAGCGTATCAATCGGACTCAAAAAGTGACCCCTCGATTCTCGACATTTGTGCGGTCATTTTCCTTGACCATCTGTTTCCTGGAATCCCATCCTCGTCGCCAAAATCTGTGGTGTATTCGGACTCAAATGAACGGAGTTGACAAGATAATATTCGCCATATTTGCAGTCTCATTTATTCTGACGTAGATGGCAGTATAACAATTTACAAACAACCTTCATACACTATAGTCTGCATATGCCAACTCAACCAAGACAAGACAAGACGTGAAGAGCACCCAATGTAATTTTTAATTAAATATATAGCTACACCTACTATAACTGTTAAAGTCTATAGTAAAAAAAAATCATTCTCACCATGGCCATGGGCATGGCATTTAAGGTTACAATAACAGAAATTCAAGAACCCCAGATGGCACTCTAGCTCTTCAGTCTAGCTCTTCATATTTTAGCTATATACATACACAAATTTTTAGCAAATTCAATGAATTTCAGACCTTTAGACACAATTAGCAAGTTGTTATTTTTATGTTTTTAAAGATTATCCTACACAAGTCTAGAGGCTTTCCAATGAGTTGATATCTTAGCAGGTTCATGGTTGCAAAATTGGCCAAAAAAAATACTCTATTGAAAATTTCAGCTCTTGCAGTATGCTATATTGATAAAAGCCAAGTTTACAGCCAGTTAGATGTCAGTATTACTTTGACATTTTTACAATTCATCTGATTTTTCTCTAATCTACTGTTAAGCAGTTCTTCACATGATCCAGTAATCGGAATGAGGTGCGGAGGAGACTACAGAGATTAAGTCCAGAAATCAGAAATTCCCAGTGCACTGAATTCAACTGGATTAAGATGAAAATATAAGCGTGGAACAATGCCTCCGAAGTTCAAAAGACATCTCCGAAGTGGGGACATAGCGGGCTCCAGTGGAGTTGAAAGGGTAAGTCGCTCGAATAGCATGTAACTCTTTGAGCCAAGAATAATTAATAGTATCTTCTCAACAGCCTTATCACTCAATCTACTAATTTTGATGAAGTACTTTAAACTTGGAACACATTTGTATGTTTTTTGTTTTGTTTTGTGTTTTATTCTTCATTATTGTTATTATTTTTATTTTTTTTTTATTTTTCTTCTTACAAATGCCCTGATATTGTGAACCCAAAAGTGTGTATTTATAATTATATGAAAGTATTTCCTTATCTGTTGAATTTTCTGTCACCCACTTATGAAATTATTCCCTCAGCTAAAAAGCATGGCAGACAGTTTTGTAAGCAACCTGTAGTTTTACTGATTATGTGATACATTATATTATGCTCATTTATTCTATATAGCAGAATATTCAATACTTCCTTATTTATGCTGAGATGATACGCACTATTTATAGTATTGAAATTTGTCATTACATTGAATTTTAGGAATTTCTTAATTTATCTTTGTTTTCTTAGGTGAATCTCCTGGGTGATTACCATGACGATGATGAAGAGGAGGAGGATTTCTTCTATGATCGTAGTCCTGTTCCGAAACAAGGGTCCAGTAATGTAAATAACTCCAAAGTACAAAAGTAAGTATTTCCTTAAGCC
This sequence comes from Temnopleurus reevesii, assembly GCA_036244855.1. Classification (NCBI taxonomy): domain Eukaryota; kingdom Metazoa; phylum Echinodermata; class Echinoidea; order Temnopleuroida; family Temnopleuridae; genus Temnopleurus; species Temnopleurus reevesii. The sequence goes on along the minus strand of BQKZ01001168.1, from coordinate 105,747 downwards.
TCACCCCCCCCCCCCNTTTCTCTTCAAAATAATGTAGGAAGAGAGTTAACTCGGGGATGTCGCAAATTTCTTTTTTTAATAACTGTATTACCGTGATCTTCCTACCAAGTGATCTATACAGAGGATTTTGTTTTAGAATACCTCCTGACTTTGCATCAAATTGCTCGATTAGTGCTCTCAAAGATTGTTGCTTCATGCCGAAAAGAACCACTCGAAATGTTTTTATGCTCTCAAAATGTCTCAAGATGAATAAAACCAGGTTTAATATAGCCTACTTGTCTGTGAATTCCCATAATTATTGTTTTCTTTCCAGATTTAATTAATCCCGAATTATTCTATGAAGATAATAGGCTCGATTATTCTTAATCAAGATAGAACAGAACATTTCCTTTACTCTGAGCCTGAAACTTGTAAATGCAATCCTAGGCAAAAACTACTTTTGTCATTAAAAAAAAAAGCAAGCAGTTAAACATCTTAGCCTATGAGAAGATAAAAACATCCATCGTGTTAATGATCTATCTCTGACTTTTTATACCCTAATTATTTCGATCACTTCAGTACAAGGGGGGGGGGGGGCTTATTTGTCCCCCCCTAAAAAAAATGGTTGGATGCCCAAGAATTACTGTTTTTTAAATTTGCATCTCTTGGTTGGAAAAGGTATTGTTAAACTTGTTTATTTATTTTTTTATTGATGAAGATATTGAGGCTTTGACTATATAAATAATGTAAATGTATCAAATAGAATAATTATCTTGTTTCACATGTAATCAACTTTGGTTCCCCATAGAGATAACATCTTAAAGAATTGATCTGCCCCAGAAAAATATGGTTGGATGAAAAGCAGAAAAATGAGAAGAAAAGATAAAAAAAAGTTTGAAGTAAATCTGACAAGACAGAAGAAAGCTATGAATATTTAAATGATAATTTGTTAACAGTGGTTTTCATAAATTTCTATACGGCATTCGTTATAACACGTGGCCTGTGGACATGTGTGATGGCGCATGTCATGCACTTCCTGTCAGTCCGCGTATTATTACTTATTGCTTTTAAGAATCTGTTTTGCTCCATGAATGCAATTTTTTTAATCTTCAAAAGGTTAAATCAATAAATGTATCTGTATCCATGCATATATCAACAGAAAAATGTTCTTTTTGCGTTAAGCATTCAAAAAGGTGGATTCTTCAAACAATAGGATATATAGTAAAGTGCTTGCAGCAAAGTGCATGAACTCCGTCATATCACGTGACACAACGCTGCCAATTTGTACGACAAACAACTGGTGAGTTATAACATTGAAATATTCATAACTTTCTCATTTATTGTCCGATTTGCTTCAAACATTTTTTGATCTGTTCGTCTGATTTTTCTGCTTTAAATCAAAGCAAGATTTTTCTGGCGCAGACCAAGTCTTTAAAATAGAGTTTGCGTTGTAAAGCAAGAGCTCCGTATTGATACATTGTTGTTATTTTTCCAGAGTTCAAGGCCAGGTAGATGAGGTGATTGGAGTGATGAGAGGCAACATGGAGAAAGTGATTGATAGGGGAGAGAAGCTGGAAGATCTGGAAGACAAAACAGGTAGGCATATATCTCTACCATTAACAACCTAAATCTAGGTTGTGTATTATATATTAAAGGATTAGACGTTATGCACTACTGCCATTTCCTGCTCTCTGTGATAAAACTATTCATTGTGAGCAGTCCCTTAGCTCACAATGATTAGTACCAGAGAAAGGGTCACCAGTCATGTATAGAATTGTGCGTACATGTTACTGTTCAAAGAGCTTTATGATACACAGCGCATTGCATTATTCCATTGTTTTATCCTTTCATACTTGATGGCGTTGCTAAAGTGGGTAGCTGTCAGTGATAACAAATTGATTAATGTTTTACAATCTTATGGTTGATTCTGATTTTCTTGTTAAAGGGTATCTGAGGTTTAAAACATCATTTGTGTACCATTGAATTACATAAGATTAAACCTTGGACCAAGTTAACTTTATCCAAAATGGTATTTAAATCCTGGACCAATGATATTGATTGCTAGTGGAGAGCAGATTAATTGTAACACTCACAATTACTACTTTATGTAGGAACATAATTCTGAGTAAAGTTCCGAGCAAGGCTTTGAATGCATACACATTCATTATTTTCCTAGCATGTCCCATTGGCTCACTGAGTGAGCTAGTCTTCTTCCTAGTCGTCTTTAGATTTTGTAATTGGAAACATTCAGGTTCGATTGTTCAACATTTTATATTTCCAAAATGTTGGAAATAACTTTAGTTTGTACATTTGATTAGCAGTTTTAGATATTGATGAAACATTCCCATTACTTACAGTTATGTGAAAAAGTTACCCAACAATTGTGTAGCAATTGTGCAAAAAATGCAAAGCAAATTATAGTGCGATACCAGGGAAATTATTTCCTGAAATGTTTAATGTCTTGGTTTGTTTTTCGAGAGTTGGTTGTGTACAACCCTCTAGCATTTTTTTAAACTTATGAACAAAACAGTAAATGACTATGCTGGATAATTTTTTTTCCCTTTCAACCAGAGGATCTTATGTACACTGCATCTGTATTCAAAGTCAGTGCAAAAGGACTTAGGTCACATTTCTGGTGGCAGCATTGTAAGGTAAGAAAGCCCTTCTTCCACTCACTCTACCAAATGTTATCCCTCCATGCAATATTATGATAATAATAATAATAGTATCTCTAATTTACCCTCGGTAACCTCTTCCAGCTGTTCTGTCAGCGGGCCCTGCATAACATGACCCTTCTCCATTCTTAGATAATGAGTGCCTGGCAAGAAGGCAGATGATCCCATTTCTTAAAGTCTTTGGTATGACTTGGGCGGGGATTGAACTGACGACCTCCCAAAGGCGGTCACGGGGCAGATGCTCTACCACTGAGCCAGACATATCTGGTTTGAAAGTTGCCAAACATTGAAAGCTTAGTGATTTGCTTTTTTATGTACTCCCTACCAGTTTTATATCATGCAATACATAATTTTTACTTTCATATACATTTAGCATCCATGGTGAGATTAATTTTCTGCACGTTGAAATCAATTTTTAAAGGGTTCACTTACTCCAAATTCCATTTCAATTTCTTCAGTTTATGTCTTCCAGTTGCCGTTTTGAACACTTGATTCATAGTTTATATTTGTTTATCGTTCTATTTTTACTATTGTACTATTGTACTATTTTCTGGATCTGGTGCTTTATACATATATTGCATTGTATTTTATTGCGAGAAAATGTAACCCTTGTTCCGACCTTATTCCGCAACTCGGTCTTAAAGTGTAACTTCACTCATAGGCTACTGAAAAAAGGGTTCGTATTGCGGATTGTGTGCATTGTATACATACACACAACGCATGCATACATTGATATGATATGCGAGCATGAGGTTTTCTCAGCGATATCGAGGTCCGTACGCAACTACACATTACACAAGTAAAACAAGACATCATACTCCTCCATTTGTGACATTTAAAATATCGAAGACATCAGTACTACATGCACAATGAAGGACAGACTGTTGTGGTGTGTACTTTTAATTATACCAGTCCACGCGGTTGGCGTGGGGGGGGGGATGTTCCTTGATTTTTCATCCCGGAATGATGCATAAATAGTAGCGGTAATTGAGTAAGCTGTCAGCCGTTTCAGTCGGCCGAGCTGCAGCACAGCATCGCTACGTACGGTGCCTCGCATACGCTTCATGACGAGTCGTGTGTATATGCGATGTCTACACGAGATGTAACCTTTTTTTCAGTAGCCTAGGAGTGAAGTTACACTTTAAGACCGAGTTACAGAATAAGGTCGTCACAAACCCTTCCTTGCATTGTATCACCAAATTATTCTAAAAGTTAAGATTGATTTTAAGAAAGAACAACTATTATGAATATTGAGTTCTTTATTGTATACTTGATGGTGATTTATGAAAAGAAATGTTTTAGGTATTTGACTCTTATTATTCATAAAAACGTAGACAGGATCCAAAGTATGAAATTGAGTTGGGCCAATGGAGTGTGGCATATCTTGTATCATCTATGTAGATACCGGTAGTTTGATCCTTTAATGATCAGTAATATGTTATGTATGAACCTGAATTCCTGCTAAAAACAATGTCCAGTCATTAAGAATTTCATACCCAAGCCTTCCAATCCTGATAGCCTCAATTTGATATAGTTTCAAAAGTGTTGTATTATAATTTTTCTTTATCTCGTTTCCATAGATGAGGATTCTGATGTTAGTGGTTGTGATTATCATCCTCCTCATTGTTTTCAGTAAGTGTTCTCTTTTTTTCAAATATAATTTGGGCAAAAAATAATTTTGTTACGTGATTTGGGCAAATTTAAGTATTTAGATATGAAAATATAATTTTGTATGAATATAGAGTATCAAGGCAGCACAGAATATTGAGGGGAATTTTTGCATGATTGATTTTGACCCTTCTTTCAAACATACTAATTGTTATATCACATATCTTTGACTGACACAGTTCCAAAGTAAAATTGATAACTACAGATATGAAACGAAATATTATTGGAATGACTTTGATAAGGTTTAACCTGATAAAAACAGAAAACAACAAAATGGCGATAAATATATAACCGCATACAGTACAGCATGCATCAAGATCTCACTCTTCACCCATTGTGATCAAGCAAAGCTCCTATACATTTACTTGTATTGAGTAACACATTGTCACTTAAAGAGTGCTTTGAGCATTATGGAATGAATTTTCATTCAGTAATGCCCTTGGAAAAGCTGGCTCAATATTTATGAATGAAGTGCCCAAGGCCATTTCAGGGCCCGGAAAAAAATATTTGAAGTTGTTATATGGGCATGCATGTCTTTAACTGACATAATGGACTATTTCATTAGCAGAGATCTATGCCAAACTTTTGGGAATATTCATGAGATGTATTTCCCTATGAATTCAAGGCTTTTATTGCAAGTGATTGGTTGAGTGTTAGGTTATTGTTATCATGTTTTCTATCTGCTTAGCTGTTACATTTATAATATTGGCATCCCTGCATTTCTTATCATATCCTTTCCCCTCTCTTTTTTAATTATCACTTTGATACAGTTCCAATCATTTTGAAGACCAGGAATAAATGATACCTGCCAACAACTTTCCTCAAGTTCAACTTCAACAAGGTCACACAGGGAAAAGTAGGGAGCAACCACCTTTGACAGGTTCAGTAACTGAATGTCTGTATAACAATAGCAATCCTTTCCCCAATACAATGGCCCTAACACTGAAATACTTTTTCATTGTCCATAATTCTGAATAAATGTTGGTGCCTGCAATATCTCTTAGAGGGTGTTGTTCAAAAGTTGCAATTGATCGCAAGTTGCAGTTGATCGGAACTTGCCAATTTAAATCTTTGTTTCATGCGCATCTTGTTGCACATACATGCACGATTGAATATGCACATAACAATTTGCAAAATTGCAGTTGGTTTTGAACAATACCCCCTTAGAAAGACAAAACCTGTGAAAATACACATCGATAATGCATGTGCTAAATTTGACTAGTATACATATACATACCTGTCAACACAAAAGCACGGATTTTCTACACCATATATGTTGAAAGTGGTTTTAATTAATTCATTCTATCATGATAAATAGTTATAGCAAGCCTAAACAAATACACAGAACTGAGAAGATATATAAATGCGAACTGAAGCCGTCGAGAAAGTTATTTATAACATATGCATGAAATGCATTTTGCTTTTTATTTATTGAATATATAGTACAGGTAGTCACTGAGAGAAAATTATAGTTTTTGTTATTTACTTTTTATTTTCGTGTATAAGACACCATCATCATATAAGATTTTCATGGTTATTTTGTTAAATATAATATCAGTTTTTGTAAAGAAAATCCCTATATTATGCTCTTTATCTATTGAATTACTAAGAGGTTTTGGAGAGCACCTTGGCAGTTTTTATTCAATTTATTTCTATGAGTTCTCTTTATCATACACATATCTCATAATTTTGCATAATTTCACGCAACAAAAGCCAATAAGATGCTACGTTTAAATCTCTTAAAAAGTTTATATTTTCATTTCTAGAAGTAACATAGCAATTTAACAATCATATAGTATCAAGAATTGGGAAAATCATAAGCAAAAATATATATATATTTTTTTAGAACTTTGAAGGAAACTTTGAAGAAAAACATAATCTGCCATGTTTAGCTTTTCATTTGTTGTAGTGTATTGTTTATTACATTAAATGGTCAAAAGGGAAAAATTGACCTAAGTGCAATATTTTTTGTGTGCATGTAGCCTTGCCACACATACCTAAACCCCATTTACCCCCCAAAAAAGAAAGAATTAAGTTTGGTGCGTAATACCACAAATTTCCACTCATGGGATTCACGTAAATATTCAAAAACATTTTTTATACATAATTGGGTTTACAAAACAGATGGAAATTTATAAGCAAACCGGCATATTGCCAGATTCAGGATTTGTCAGTGGGGAAATTAATTCCACCTTATGACTCGGCATAAAGGGGATGATCTTCATTAATGTTCGGAGGGGATGTTTTAGTTTCATTAGCTTAGAACCTTGGGCATATTTTTGCTTGGAAAGAGTTGAATCTTAGGAATGATTACGAAAATGGCCCCTTCCCACCGAAATTCTCCTAAATCAAGTAGAACACAATTTTGTTTTAACTTGATGTTCAGCATTATTTTGCTTGACTTGACACAAAGCCTGCATATACAATCAGTGAACCTTGCTGTCAAACTTATCTCTGTTAAATCTCCCATCTTCTATAAGTTTCTGTAAGTTGATTCTATTATTCAGTCCCAACAGATTCTCCCTAAGCAAGATTGACTTTGTGTAAATTGAGTTCCTATGTATTTGGGGAATCTTTGTGACTATAATCCTCTTTAGAAATCACTGACTTTGTGTGTATATTGTCAGGTTATACCATGGATGTTTTGCATTTTCTTTGTTTATAGCAACGGTGCACATAAAGTTACACTTTATTAACTTAGTTATAATATAACCGTACAAATTATATAAGGTGGATTGTAAAAAGTGCAACCCATTAACAACTTTACATAGTTTTGTTATTTTGTTTTAAGAATCTAATGTGTACAAAGAGTATTTTATAGGACTCTTTTTTTTGTGATATGATGGGAAATTTATTTGATGTATGTGTATATTTGTTGAAATAAATATAGAATACTTTTTAAGATTTGTAGTTTGCAAATCTGTTCATAGTTATTTAAAAAAATTCTTGTAGTCAAGAAGAGAGGGGCAGGGAAAATTTTATGCCCTGGGGTAGGGTGAGGAGGTAGAGAAAGGAAGGGTGGGGGATAGATGAATGTAGTAGGAAGAGGGAGGAGGATGAAGAGAGAAGTGGAAGGAGGATGGATGGGAGAGAAAAGTGGGAAGAGAGAAAAGTAGAGAGGGGTGCAAGGAAAATTTGATGCACAGAGAGGGAGGGGTAGAGTTACGATGGAGAGAAAGGGCGGAAAGTGGGAGATAATAGGAAGAGGCGAAAGAGGGGAATGGAGGGGAGAGGAAAGTGGGGAGTGAGATTGAGGGGGAAGAGAGAGTGGGGGAGGAGAGAAGTGGAGAGAAGATAAAGTTAGGGAGTGAGAGATTGAGGGGGGGGAGGGAAAGAGAGAGAGGGGGGCAGGAACAATTCGATGCACAGAGAGGGAGGGTGAAGAGGGCAAGAAATGAAGAAAAATAGTAGGAAGAGGGGTGAGAGAAGAGAAGTGGAGGGAGGATGGATGGGAGAGGAAGGTGAGATTTAGGGGAAAGGGAGAGAAAGCTGGGAGGGGAGGGAACTGGAGGGTAGAGTGAAATGGGGAGTGAGATTGAGGGTAATTGGAGAGAAAGGGGGAAAGATGAATGGAGAGATAATCTGGAGTAAAATAGTACGGGGTGATCCTGGCCTAATTGAAACTTCTTGTGACAAAAAAAAATCTTACATGTTAGTGGTAAATAATTTGATAGAATAGAAATCACATTGACTTGGGCAATAATTAAACTTTGGGGGTGTTGTTCAAAAGTTGCAATTGATCGCAAGTTATAGACGATCGGAACCTGCCAATGAAAGTAATTGTTTCATTGACATATAATCCGGGAATGAAAACGAGCATTACAATTTGCAACTGATTTGCAGTTGGTTTGCAATCAATTGCAACATTTGTACAACACCATGATTAGATTAAGACAACTCACCCTATGCAGAGTTGACTGTATAGAGCAAAGAGGTAACAAAAAGGGAGGTAAGAAGATGAGCTGCAAAAAAGAGAAGATGGATAAAGGGGACGGATGAGAGAAAAAGCAGGGAAAATTAAATACAAAAGAAGTGGAAGGATAAAATGGCAGCAAGAAAGATGAAAAGAATTTTTTAGAGTCGAGGGTATGCCATACACTGTGGGTAGAAGGGACAAAGTTACCTTCATTCAAGCATTCACAATAGCTTCGTTATCACAACAGACAATCCTTTTTGCGGCTCATGTTCAACATTTTTCCGAAGAATGAGAAAGATGGATATTTCTTTGGTGTCTATCTAGATATTTTTAATACTTGAATGGACGTTGTTTACTTCGTCCCTTCTGCTCAAAGTGAGAGTGATGATGAAAGACAAATTGAGAAGGCAGATCACAAAAATCCGAACTGTATGCCTGATACATGTATAATAAATGGTTCTTTCTCATTATTCTCAGAACTAAATTTTTCTGTGAAGTGGTTGCTCTTGTGCTTTAGAGCTCTCCCTCTTGTTTAGAGTCTATTTACTGGACTTGTGGCATTTTCAATCTAATCACATCCATTCAGACATAATTCCACACATACATGGGAAGATATAATTGTAAAATAAAATGCTGGGCAGATATTTGCTGAAAAAAAGAAATGCAAGAACTATACAACACATAAAATTTGATAAGTGGAAAATCAGTACAAAGAGGTACTTTGGATCACAAAAAATGCCTTGTTATAGCAGGGTTAAAAAATAATAAGTTATAAAGAGCGAGGACCAAACTATTACCTCTTTACAGGAGGAATAATGTTATATTATTCAAATATCCCGAGCTCTGAGAAAGTATATTGGAATTATATTTCTGAGGATGGGCTAGCAATACTATTTTTCCGAGGGGCGAAGCCCCCGAGGAAAGATAGTTTTCTTTGCTAGCCCATCCGAAGAATTATAATTCCAATATACTTTCGAAGTAACTGTTCGGGATATTTGATTTATATCTCTTAAAAAGAGATAAAAACTACAACTTACTCAGATACTCGGCTCAACCGTACTCAGTCACATTCATTCACTGTCACACTCAGACAGTCGGTACCCACTCAGTGTCTCAGTCACGGCACAGTGCTGCACTTCCACAGTCAGTAGGCCTACACTACGTCTAGCTGATTATTAAACAACATTTTTCTCCTGGAATGCAGTACTTGTTCTTCTATAAAGTAGGACATTTTTGTGAGCAAACTAATGTTATCCATTCAAACATTTCACAGGATGAACGATTACCAATAGGTTGAACAAAAGCTGGCCGACAACAAAGTCCTTCGTGTACGTCGCCATCTTTGTTTACGTTTTCGCGGACCGCTTCACATGTTCTGCGCGTGCGCAGTTGTGCATTTCTACCGCGGTTGAGTATATTGAAAAATAGACCGAATTGATTTTGGTGGCTTGTTTACTAGTTGAAATATATGAAAGCATGTTTGCCCCCATCGACCAATCATATAGCTTGATAGCTCATGAATATTCATAGATGAGATATAAATCTTTATATAGAGTTTCCACTGTATGTCAAATCATTTCACTTTCAATGACAACATTTGACACAAATATTATGATATACACAGATAAACCTTTTAATACCTATCTTTTAATATATCACTCTTTAATATGGTACCATACAAACTTAAGTATACATGGAATAGATAAGCTTACATAGTAAATCACTTGAGCTAATTATTTTGTGTAGGTTTACATCACCACAGATCTATATAAATCACATCAATTAATAGCATTTCCACTTGTAATATGTTACTGTCTTTAAAGTGGGCATGGCTTTGGGAATAGTTAATTATTGCACATAATATAATAAACAGTTAGTAATGAGATTCGAATCATATAACATAAAATACCTATCGCACCACCTGAACGACTTGTAGAAAGAAAAAAAAAGACATTTCTAATAACAACAATGTAATTCTATTGATAGATATAAGATATGCATAGAGGAAAAAGGCTTATATACATTTTTCTTTACCTAGCACAAAAACACAAGATATTTCATTGATAAAAGAGGGTTGTGAACTGTTGGTTTGTGTTTTTAAATAGGTGATTCGTTACAAAATATCATATCAATTCCAATAATACAGGTGCATTTCTTGGCAAATGTTCGATGTTCAATAGGCACAAATCAGATACTATTTGTAACCTACGTAATAAATTTCCATAGAATGGCTATCAAGAAATGCAACGCTGTTCGTAAACCTATTGTCAACTGGATCCAGGTATTCCCTGCACAAAGTCTATGGAAACTACAGAATTCAGTACTAAATGGGTTAACTGATATGACACATCATGATACAAATCACTAGCAAAGTAGAATCACATGTAGGGCAGTTTCGAGGCATGAGCTATCAAAATCAGATGAATATGTCTCATATCAAATTCATATTTTTCAAAGAAACCTGGGCCAGTTTTTATCGAATTTGTACTGTTCCATTTCATAAAACACCTATGAATCTCAATTTTTTTCAGATAATGTTCTGAAATTACTTTATTGCAAATTCAGAGAAGATTCAGGATCATGATTTGTAGAGGTCTTCCCCAAAATCAAATAAATTAGCATGTTCATTTCAGATATAAATTTTGACTAAAAACATAGAAAAAAACAACACGAGTGCACTGAGGCATGAAAAGATACTCTACCATGATATCTTTGTGTTATACTAATACTTCGTAAATTTCCTTACTTTTAATAATCGCTCAAGGCAGCGAATACACAGGGGGAAAGGGCAATTAGCCCCTCTAAATCTCAGAAATAGCCCCATTGAGCTCCAAATAGCCCCTGCAAAATGTATCATGGAGCCTTTCATCATGAGGAAAATGTAAAAATAGCCCTCATAAATTAAAAAAAAAAATATATCTTTTTAACCCTGACCCCAGGGAATTCCAAATGGCATTATATGCACTGTATCAATTAGAGGAAAATCATACCTAGCTTGTAAGCAGTCATCATTTATCTTGGTGCCCGTTATTTAAATAAACTAAATTGGAAAGAAAACTTAAAAACTTGACCTCCAAGCTATAACCCTTCTCGTACAGTTCATTTAAACAAATTTGTAGACCTTGTATATTCCTTTTCAATATAAACAAACTTTTATATATTGGCAAAATGGATATTACACACAAAGATACATCAAATAGATAGATTTTGATGATATCATCTTGAGCTATATATCTGTACAGTTTTAGTCTATATAAGCACATACTAATCTAGATAAGTCCTAATGCAATTAGGATTTACAGCAATAGCAAAAAAAAAATAACAATATTTGACGGATTAAAGTCAAGACTGGGAAAACTAATGAATACATAATACAGAAAGCCATCATTGATTATTAAGTAGGAATAAATACTATACATTAAAACCTTAATATCTCATCAAATTGGTAATCCACTGTTATTTACTTTTTAGTACAAAGAGGATAACGTTGCTTCTATCATGAAATGACAACATAAATAACACATTCAGGACTCGTCAAATCAAAATTATTTTTTGTTTCGCCTAAAACTTTAGTTTATAAAGTATCAAATACGTATCCTCCTTTGAGAGCTAGAAATGGAGCTGTATTGTGTGTCATTACTTTTCTAAACGATGTTACGACTGCTCTCACAGCCAAGCTAAATGCATGAAAATCATTCTGGAATTTGTTATAAATATAAGCAGGGAATAATCTTCCTGATATTGATCGCAGTTTGCTATGCATTGTAGCAGGATTGCTATACAGAGTATGTTTTGTTTATCAACTTTTCACATAGCACTGTAGAGTAGAGTATTGACAATATTTCCTCAATGTCTGAAACAGCTAATCAAATGTGAAAAGTAAAATTATTCCCCGATAAAGCTTTGAGATGTTGAGCTCTTGTATTCTAAAAGTAGCAGCATGCAATCCTAAATATTTTCAGTAAAAGAATTCCGCACCACTGCTTTAAAATGAGGACGTGGAATGAAAAGAAAAATTGTTACGCACCTAGTCAGGAATATCTTGAAAGAGTCAAACGTAATTAATAGCAAATGCAAACAGTTGGTGGGCTAAAGGGTTTCCATTTCTATAAATACAGTCTCGATGCCGACCTCAGACTCAAGTACAAATATATACATAGTATTCTCTGAACAATTTCAACACTTAAATAATTCATATGATACGGACCCATCGGGATCTATTTACCATATGTATCTGTACAGATATCTATTTCTGGAACACAAAGCAAAAAAAATGTGCATGCTTCCATATTTTATAGCAATTTCTACAGCAGCCCTAAGTAAATCTCAAAAACTTTTCTTGAATTTGGATTGGAAATCGGATCTTGGAAAGATTTTGTTTCGATATTATCAGATGTCGCAACTTATCAGACTGAAAAAAGAGAGAAATGAAACCACTCAAAAAAAAGAGATGAAAATTATTCCAAATCCTGAAATAATAGAGTTTATGAAAATATGAGTTTGGAAAGATAGTGATAAAGTTTTTCCCTCCAAAGTCATATCCTTTTGAGTATGTGTTTTAATCACTTCATTAGCTTAATTTCATCTCCTTATTTTCATTCATTTAATCCGCTTCTGTTTACAGTGTGAATTTTGCTGGTTGAGTTGTAATGAATCTTCATTTAGGTTGCAAATTTTGCATTAAAAAAACGTACAATCGTAGTAACTTATCATAGAGTAATCATTTGGGAGTCATTCACACTAAGATAAACTACACGTATAAAAATGGTTTATATACAAAGGTTGCTAGGAATAAATATAACACAGCTCAAAGATATATATGATTTTTGTATATATTCTACACTCTCTTTTCTTTACTCTACAACTGAATTGATTCACAAGCCCAATACAAAACACAGAAAACCATTTGAATCTATGGGTCATGACTGATAAAGGGCTATCTAATACATCGAGTAACAAGTCTTGCTACTAAATCACACTGGAATGAAATTATAATTTTTTTCAGCAAATGGAAAGCTCTCGGAGGAACTTTCTTTTAAAGTCAGAGAAAGATTCCATATAATGTGTCCTGATGTATACATTAGCACATTGATTGTAAACAAAGGAACAAAATAATTGTAAGGGGGTGTTGTTCCAAAGTTGCAGTTGATCGGAACGTGCCAATCAGAATCATTGTTTTATGCGCATCTTGTTAAATGCGCATACCACGAGCGAATGGAAATGTGCGTTACAATTTCCAAACTTGCAGTTGATTTGAACAACACCTCCTAAGACTAACTGATTCTATCTGGTTAACTTACTGGCCTGATGTCAGTCATATTTGAATTTCTATCATCATGCATAATCCAGAACAGTTGGCATTATCAATTGCGCACATCTGATACACACTCGTTTTCTTCCATCCACGAGCCACTGTCCTCCAATTTAAAAACCCATTATTGGCACTCAATGAAGGCAGATTTACAAGACCAAATAAACTCAATAACCACTTTCATTGGTTTCTATAGGTTCATATGCCAAATCAACCCAAACTACAGGGGACTGGATAAATATAGTTATGGGATGCCAGTTGGAAATGAGAAGAGGGTCTAAAATTCCCCAAGAATGCAACATCTTTTACACAAAATATGCTAAAACTATGCCCTGACAAAGAATTTTCAGGGCATGAATTCAAGTTCTTCCAGCAAACTGGAATCCCTGCTTATGTACTTCCCCATAAGTGAATAAATAAATGACATGTACTACATACGGGACACATTACACGGAATCCGTCGAGAGAGATGTCGAGCGTTGAGATTACAGCGTAGATCGTCCGATTCTCCATCACTACAGCAAGTGGATGAGGGACCTTAGTTGCTGCTCAATTCACGAAGATCGCTGAGGAAACCTTCTGGAGTCAGGATATGAGTTGAGCCTGTGAAATGGAAGAATATGTTGGAGAAATGTGCTTATTATTTCAGGCATTCTTGAATTTGTCGAGAGATTACAGCGTAGATTGTCCAATTCAACATCACTAGAGCATCATCATCATCATCATCGGTGGTATCATCACAACTTCCACCACCACCATCAACACCACTTACCAACGTAGACCTCCCACTTGTTGAACTGTGGATCCTTTTTTACACCTCATACACCACCACCACCATCACCACCACCACCACCACCACCACCACCACCA
>BQKZ01001168.1:62857-86806 GCA_036244855.1 Temnopleurus reevesii | reverse complement strand
TAGGACACAGCAGCACATTATCCGATATGATGTGAGCGCCTATTTGGCTGCCTAGATGCTAAGGCTTGAATTGCCATCCAGTGACCGGGTAATAATATCGGAAGCGCTTTGACCAGTCAATACTGACCGAAAAGGCGCTATATAAATCCGAAATATTATGATTATTATTATTATCCATGCTCTCTAGCGGCGAAAAGCTTACTACTATAGTCGATCCCCCGAATTGATTGAATGGATCTATGATGACGATCTCCCAGACTTTTTGACGTACGATATGTGTATACTGCCCCAAAAAGGCAGACTTCCCATATAGAATAGAGAAAATTAAAAAAAATGAAATGTTCATCTCGTCTGGAATTATCAAGGAATAAAGAAAGCTATTATGAAACCAGTAGTTTATAGACTGACAAGAAAAATGGATATCCTTTCCTCCAAACTCCAAATGATAAGGGTTTAGTATTAAAAGTATACTGAAAATAAAAAAAATCTTCCTTGAGCATTCAAATATGCGCTTTGCTCTAAATTCATAATGCTTAGGAGGTCTGAAAATTGTAACATTTACAAAGTATCAGTAGCTCATTGGTACAGTGTCTACTTGTAGAACATTGATTTAAATATTGGCTGATTCATACATACCAAAGCCTCTGAAACCATATCTCCTGCTTTCATGTAAAACATGTAATTTCATCAATGAAACGATGTTGAGAAAATACTAGATCATAAACTAAATGAGTGTTGAATGAATAACATCTGATGTGAAGTTTAAACAGATTTCACCATTATGTGCACAAAATATAAATGAAAATGGGATACATTACCCGTCATCCACAATTCATGCATTTTGAAAAGCAAAGTGACATAATGAAGAAAACTAGATCTTGCATGCCGGTGTAGTAAACATTCAAGGAGGTTTGCGGTTGCACCATGTGGTGTAGGGTTATCTTTCAAGAAATAGTCCTGAAAAGGACTGAGCAAAAGCTCAAAAAGATAATAAACATGACGTTCTGAGTAGAATTAACTAATTCGTACTCAGGTGACATAAATTCTACTGTTCAAAGACTGAACTGTTCAAAGAGTCAAGTCATTGTGTACAATATAGTATTCCTTTTATTTTCATATTTGTTGGCGCATCCAACACAAGCTCTGTTTCAGGATCTGCGATCTTTTCATTCAATTTGCTTATTCTATTATAAATCTATGTACCAATTATCATTTGATTAAAAATGTAAATCCCTAGTTTGTACATCATTAATTTCTTTTTGCTGTTGAAGGAAAATAATGAATGTTTTCTTTTATAATTGAATTGAATTGAATTGAACTTGAGGGACAGAGACTGTCAATACAAATTTTGTGACGCTCCTTTTCTATTTAGCTATTGAATAAATGATAAGATAAAGACTGCATGTCTATTTACATTATCAAAGTCTGCCAATGGTTTCTCATGAAACTGGTGTAACAGATNCATATTCCAAAGTCCATTATCTTCCATTTTGGCTCAGCATAGATATAATGACTTGAAATACATGTAGTGCTTCCACTGTAGAGCAAAAGCCCAGTATTGTGATTGCATAACCGGCAATAATTTAATGTTTCTACTCACACTGTGAATGATCTGGACTCCCAGTTGAGCCATGTTGTTGACGATAGGTCTGTCTGTATCAGGAATTGCAGCGTGTTGGATCAACTTGTTCAAATTCTCCTCAGTGATACCCACTTTGCCATCTAAGATACAAGACACACAAAAAAGATAGATGGTGGTGGAGGGGAAAAACATGGAATCAATTGAACTAATTTTGACAAAGATATAGTTGGTGGAGGAGTGATGAAATAGAATTATTTGAATGCATTTATGATGACTATCTCCCAAACTTCCTGACTGGAGATATATTTATACTGCCCAAATAAGGGGAAAAAAATCATATTTGAAGGCAGACTTCCCACATATAGAATAGAGAAGATAAAAAATGTAATGTCCATCTCGTCTGGAATTATTAAGGAATAAGGAAAGCTATTATGAAACAAGTGGTTAGACTGACAAGAAAAATGGATATTCTTTCCTCCAAAGTCCAAATGATTAGGGTAAATTCATAATGCTTGGGAGGTCTGAAATTCTATCATGAACAAGGTATCAATAGCTCATTGGTACAGTGTCTACTTGTAGAACATTGATTCAAATATTGGCTGATTCATACCAAAGGATTTAATACTAATCTCCTACCTTCATGCAAAACATTTAATATCATTACTGAAACAATGTTGACAATAGTCACTAACTATCATAAACTGTACAAGTGTTCAATGAATAACCTCTGATGTGAAGATGAAACAGATTTCACCAATATGTGCACAGAATATAAATGAAAATTGGAATACATTACCCGTTATCCACAATTCATGCATTTGGAAAGCAAAGTGACATAAATTAAAATCTACTGTTCAAAGAGTCTATTATGCACATCGTGTATAATATTGTATTCCTTTTTATATTTGTCTGCGCATCCAATACAAGCTGTTTCAGGATCTGTGATCTTTTCATTCAATTTACTTATTCTATTATAAATTTAGAAACTAATTATTCTATCATTTGATTAAAAATGTAAATCCCTAGCTTGTACATCATTAATTTCTTTTTGCTGTTGAAGAAAAATAATGAATGTTTTCTTTTATAATTGAATTGAATTGAATTGAACTTGAGGGACAGAGACTGTCAATAGAAATTTTGCGATGCTCCTTTTCTGTTTAGCTATTGAATAGATGATAAGATAAAGACTGCATGTCTATTTACATTATCAAAGTCTGCCAATGGTTTCTCATGAAACTGGTGTAACAGATCAGTTTTGTTTACCAAGGTCAATGGCTTAAATTTCTACAAAATTTTCTCCCAGCTGGCCCTGCAATAACAGACTTATTATCATCCTGGATAATTGCATTCAGGTATGCAAGCATATAAACTCTGCACATTTACATTACTTGGGAGTATAACAAAAGGGTACTACAAGGTACTCAATGCAAAATTCACCACAATGTGGTTACTTCCAAAGGGATTCCCAATCACACCTGGGTAGAGTGCAGCATAATGTAACTGAATTTCACAGTGTGGATGGTAGCAACACGACAAATCAGGGGGGAGGGGGTTTCATTATTTTTGTTGACCTTGGAACCATCTTCCAACTGCCATATTACTGTGATATTATTGTAGTAATATTGTGATATTATTTCACCATAAAAATCATATTTCAGAGGAGGAATCCTATTCTTACCTTTGCACGCTTTCTAACAATGTATCACAAGGAATGGAAAATCCTATTTTGTCCTACAAGTATGCTATATTGTCATTGAAAAATCCTACTTCTGAGGGGGTGTTGCTCAAAATCAACTGCAACTTTGCATATTGTAATGCGCATTTTCATTTGCGCATGGTTTGCGCATTTATCAATATGCTCATGAAACAATGATTTTGATTGGCCCGTTCCGATCAACTGCAACTTGCTATCAATTGCAACTTTTGAACAACACCCCCAAAATAAGATAAACTCCTACTGGTTGGCAGCTCCACAATAATACTAGATTGCAAACCATTGGGTAAGTTGATCTATTATGGGTGTTCCATCTGATAACACTATGTGTATTTGCACAGATAACAATAATAAGTATTTGCGTTTGGGGTGGATTGACATATTATTTCTAATCTGTGTCTCTGTGTCACTATTGTCAAGAATAAAACAAATACTATTTTAAATTCAAAACAGAATATACTTGACATGTACATATGTCTCATTATACATAAAAATCACTATGAAACAAAATGAGAGCAATGAAAACATGTCAATGTCAGCAAATTAAAAATTTTATCGAAGGAGACAGGTGCGATGTATTTTTGATGGTATTCTAGGTATTTCTAGGGGTCTAAAGCAGGAATGTCAGCNATAACAAAAGGGTACTACAAGGTACTCAATGCAAAATTCACCACAATGTGGTTACTTCCAAAGGGATTCCCAATCACACCTGGGTAGAGTGCAGCACAATGTAACTAAATTTCAGTGTGGATAGTAGCAACGAGACAAATCAGGTTTCTTTTTTTCCCACTATTTTCAATGAACTTGAAACATCTTCCAACTGCCAACCTCGCATATCTAGAAGTGATATTACTTCACCATAAAAATTGTATTTTCAGGAGGAATCCTTACCTTTGCACACTTTCTAAAACAGTATCAAAAGGAATGAAAAATCCTATTTTGTCCTCCAAGTCTCTTATTGCCATTGAAAATTCCTAGTAAATAGATAAAATCATACTGGTTGGCAGCTCTACAATAATACTAGATTGTAGACCATTGGGTAGGTTGATCTATTATGTGATAACATTAATTATATTTGCACAGATAACAATAATAGGTATTTGCGTTTGGGGTGGATTGACTTGTCTATTACTAATCTATGTCACTATTGTCAAGAATAAAGCAAATATTATTTTAAATACAAAACAGAATAAAGGTAAATGCTTTACATGCATGTCACTATACATCAAAATCACTATAAAACAAAATGGGAGCAATGAATACATGTCAATGTCAGCAAATAAAGAATTGTATCGAAGGAGACAGATGCGATGTATTTTTTGATGGTATTCTAGGTATTTCTAGGGGTCTACAGCAGGAATGTCAGCGAGAATTGATCAGGAAGGCTAAAGATCAACTAAAATTACATTTTGTACACAAAGATGCATTCTTCAGCTAGCTTCAACTTTGTGGTGTACTACAAACACAAATCCAAACAGAACATAAGGCAAATGCCTTACAGGTGTGTCACTATACATCAAAATCACTATAGAACAAAATGAGAGCAACAAATCTGTCAGCAAATAAAGAATTGTATCGAAGGAGACAGCTGCAATGTATTTTTGATGGTACATATATTCTAGGGGTCTAAAGCAGGAATGTCAGCAAGAATTGATCAGGAAGGCTAAAGATCAACTAAAATTACATTTTGTGCACAAAGATGCATTCTTCGGGTAGCTTCAACTGTGTGGTGTACTACAAACACAAATCACAAATAGAACATAAGGCAAATGCCTTACAGGTGTGTCACTATACATAAAAATCACTATAAAACAAAATGAGAGCAATGAATACATGTCAATGTCAGCAAATACAAAATTTTATCGGAGGAGACAGGTGCGAAGTATTTTTTATGATATTCTAGGTATTTCTAGGGGTCTACAGCAGGAATGTCAGCGAGAATTGATCAGGAAGGCTAAAGATCAACTAAAATTCCATTTTGTACACAAAGATGCATTCTTCAGCTAGCTTCAACTTTGTGGAGTCCTACAAACACAAATCACAAACAGAACATAAGGCAAATGCTTTACAGGTGTGTCACTATACATCAAAATCACTATAGAACAAAATGAGAGCAATGAAAACAAATCAATGTCAGCAAATAAAGAATTGTATCGAAGGAGACAGGTGCGATGTATTTTTCGATGGTATTCTAGGTATTTCTGGGGGTCTAAAGCAGGAATGTCAGCAGGAATTGGTCAGAGGGGCTGAAGATCAACTAAAATCATATTTTGTACACCAAGACACACAAAATATGTGTATGGCCTGAAAATAAACAGTTAGGGCCTGAATTCACACTTTTGCCTGAAAACTGGTATCACTGATAGAGAATTTCAGACTCCAATGTGATTATGAAAAGACTGAGGATATAATAAAGAGTGAAGATCATTTCTAGTAGTCAGCGTCAACACACTGTGAGCAGAAAGTACAAAGGACTCGTGTGAAGTAAACAACTTCATTCAAGCATTTACAATAACTTCATGATCATAAAATAGATTCCCAGGTGCGACTCTGGTTCAACATTTTCCAAAGAATAAGTAGGATGGAGATTTCTTTTGTGCCCATGAAACTATTGTTGTTGCTTGAATGGAGGTTGAGCGAGAAGTGGCATCATATGCATTTGATGACAAAAAAATTATCTCAGTCAAAGATGGATTTAAAGGGGAACTACACTCAGACATTAAATTGCGATCATTAAATTAAGAAAAATAAGATGAAGAAATGTGAAAATTTTAGCAAAATCGGATAATCCATTCAAAAATTTATGAATTTTCAAAATTTTGATTTACACCACTCATAGCCACATCAATTCTGCAAGCATTCCAGAAAGAACGGTATTGATTCCTCATATAAAATGTGATATTGATCCATTTTCAATAAATTTACATACAAGGTGAATGAGGAGTTCTCCATGTATGACATCACAGATTATGCTAATTAGCTAAACGCATGCCAATTCAAGGATGCCCAGCACAGGTGGAAATGATAACTTTGAAAATTCATAACTTTTGAACTGATTTTCCGATTTTGCTCAAATTTTCAGTTTGTTCATCTGATTTTTCTTAATTTATTGATGGTACATTATTGTCTGGGTGCAATTCCCCTTTAACTAATCTATTTATCACAGTAATAATAACAATAACAATAACAACAAATGCGGACTTTACTATTTGAATTCACACTGATAAAACAATGAAATGTGATCTCTGAAGACGAATTCAACTGGTCTATCTAGCATGGGTGCTGCAATGGAAAAAAAAGCTTTGGACGACAGCACTATTGCAGATATGCCAACCAAAAATCATATTTCATACTTGTTCTATCCACTTTCACTTCTAAAGGGGGTACCCAATATTTTATAAGTGCTTCTGAATTACAGAACATCACCATGCCATAATGCATTCTGTCAATATGAAAATGTTAATTATCCACTGGTATTGACAATTCATGAATCTCATTTACCAGAAAAAAGGCCTTAGGAGACACATCTGACAATCATATGGCATATTTACTTTCTTTTCTATTGAACATAGTTGAATGATTAGACGTTTTTATGACGGCACATGGAAGCATATTCATATTTCGGAATAATTTCTGATTTTGATCGAGTTTAGTTCCCCTTATGCAAACATAAAAGACAAAAAAATATGACTTTTGGCTGGCATCCCTGGCATTGGTGTTCACATTTTTGAAAGGCGATGAGATGAAAGTGCGGTGTAAAACACATACCATTCTTACTAATAATGTAGAGTAGGATCACTCGGAGCTTGTCGTACGCCGAGATCTTCGCTTCCAGGAGAATGGGAACGATGTTGCGCATATGGTCTTTGATCTTCTCCCCTTCATAGTCGACACCCGTGGCCAGGTCCTGCTCCACACGGACAATCTTATCCACGTTGTTCTTGTACTGGTTCATGCATTCTTCGGCTAGCTTCAACTGTGTGGTGTACTACAAGCACAAATCACAAAACAGAATATAAATTAATCATTTGAGGGATGATCTTGCATATACGATCGTTGTTCTTCTTCCCTTCATAGTCAACACCTGTGGCCAGGTCCTGTTCAACGCGGACGATCTTATCCACGTTGTTCTTGTACTGGTTCATGCATTCTTCGGCTAGCTTCAACTGTGTGGTGTACTACAAAGACAAATTACGAAACAGAATATGAATTAATAATTTAGGGAACGATGTCGCGCATCTAATTTTTTAAATTTTCCGTTCATGGTCCATACCCATTTCCATGTACTGCTCCATGCCGACCAGCTTGTCAACATTATTCTTGTTCTGGTATTATGTGGTGTACTATAAACACATATCACAAAGTCATTTAATATAAAACGTTTGGGGGCAAAAGATAGAAGCTCCAGGCAGCCAAATGCTTAGCGATATTGTGCCCTGATGTACAAAAATGCATTACTACGAAATTAATAGCTAATGAATACCTCAAGTAATCTTACCACTGTTTTAATTCTTATTTCAATGTGTTTGACTTTGTATAAATTAATTCCTTTAACCAAAAATTAAAAAGTAGCATCAATTGGAGAACAAGTAACTTTCATTCCACGGCTTTAGGTGAGCAATCAAAATATGAATATCTGGCCAAAATGTGCTATAATCAGAGAAATCATGATAAGAATGATTTGGTCTCAAAAGTTGCACAAAACTTGAAACGAAATGACACAAAAAAATCATGACATGAGCTTTTTGTATTTCAGACTTCTTGCGAAAAATGTTGAGGGGGTTGCACAAATGTTTTCACTTACTTTTCTTAATTCTTTTTGATACTGTGGCATCTTCTTGATCATGAGAGTAAGATCACGGACACTTGTCTGGAAAAATAGAGGGGGAAAACAAAGATTAATGCACAACATGTCAGCACATATATATTTCAGCAATTTTGGACCTGTTTATAAAATAGAAGGCAGTAATCTTCAAGACCTTGTCACACATTAAGGTATCTTTATTTCAAAACTTCTCAAATCAATACATATGACCTTTGTTATTACATTCAGATTGATGGTCAAACGATAAAGAATGCAAAAGGAGAAGGGAATTATATAACCACTATCAAGATACAGTCAAACCTGCTCTAGCTACCACCTGCCATAAAGACCACTTTTCTTGACTCCATAGAAGGCAATTTATATGTAAATGAACCTGTTTATTAAGACCACCTGCTGTTTAAGACCGCTTTTTCTGTCTCCCTTGGGTGGTCTTTATAGACAGGTTTGACTGTATCTATGAAAATTTGTGTTCACTGTCGCTTTATACAGCATAGTGTGCCTACAAAGGCAATATTTTAAATTTTACTATTTGAAGCACTAGACTTTGATTTGGAGGTCAATATTTTCACAATCTAAATTATGCACGTCGTCATAAGTTTAGGTAGCATTTAGAATCTGGCAGTTGAGAAAAAAATGTTGAACAATGTATTTTACACATAATCCAATATTTTAAAACATAAATTTTTAGAAATCTCAGTCCTGTTATACAAAATACAAGGTTGTAATCTTTGTATTCTGAATGACATCTGTATATATGTCTATGAGCATTGTGATGAGTGATTTTGTTTTTAATTTAGTGGTGGCAGCGAATCTGGCTTAAATAAATTCACCATGAATGAAAATTTGAACTAAAACTGTAATTCAAATTGGGCCATATACATTTTTTAAACATTTTTGATAAATATTTGATTTCTGCTTATGTTGGGGGATGGACAAGGCACTACCAAAGCATCTTGATAAGCTATTAAAATCACAGAGGCCTAAATTACAAGCTTCTGAAATAATCAAATCTAATTGGCTAAAAATAGCTTCACTATTTTGATATAAGCTACTGTAATAGTAAATTTTGATTGGCTATGAGAATATGGCATGAAACATTTCCAAGATGTCATACAAACTGGCTTACACCATGTATTATCACATTCCTACTTGTTTACAAATCCATGCACATTTTTCTTGTAAGTTTCATCATTCCAATAATTCACAATTTGTTGATTACAATTCTTAACTATCTCCTTTGTGTTAATTTCATCATGGTATTTCCTGTGTAATGTACAATATATCAATCGAATGTACATTACAAGGAATCAGTCTATTGAATCTAGGCTAAAGGTGATGAAGGTCACTTCTTTTGAACAAAATGAATTCTCTTGGCAATCTCAGGCTTTAGTATATTTAGAATTGAGCTGATGGCTGCTATTCTAAAGCGCCCAAGAGCAGTAACTTTATTTTAACATAAAAATTGAACCAAAATCAAGAGACAGACAATAGTGAGATAAAAATTAATTAAGTAAATTGGAATACGCTACACACGAAAAGATAACAATCATCTTTTAATTGCTTCACTTCGCTATCGGCTCAGTGTTCAGGATGTGTAGTGGAGCAACAAATAAAATCACTCGATGTGTGAAAATGATTACAGTGTGTTTGACAACATGTTAGACAGTTGCACTTCAGGTATTAATAGAAATATAAACCTCATATAGTAATGTGCAGATTTAATAGTGATCCTTAAACTTTGCAAGGTGTAGACTTAGGGGGTGTTGTTCAAAATCAACTGCAACTTTGAAAATTGTAACATGCATTATCATTCGCGCACGGTATGCGCATTTAACAAGACACGCATGAAACAATCATTTTGATTGGCACGTTCCGATCAACTGTAACTTGCGATCAGTTTAACTTTTGAACAACACCCCCTTAGACATAGATTCCAATTCAGCGAGAGCAAAATATTCATTGTAACAAAGGAAAAGAATATTACCTTTTCACCTCCAGATCCCATCTTCTTGCCTTGTGCAAAGTCCTTGAATTGTTGGGTAATATTCCTGCAACATTAAGAGTTTACAAAATTTCAGTAAAATATGTCTGAATTCAGAATACAGATACATTCAGACCTCCAAACGTATTAGACTGAAAAAGAGGGAAGAAAAAAAATGCCCATCGGCATGTGTAGTACAATTATCATGAAAAATCATATTAATCCCTCTAAATTCATTGACGTTACGATGTCTGTACATTGCATCCTATACGGCAGAAATAGTGTAGCAATTTTCCACCGGCTGAAAATGTAAATGAAAAAGACCAAACAAATACTAGTAGTGTATTCAAATTTCAATAAATTAATAGATTAAATAGATTAAACACTGCAAAAATCTCTTTCAAAACTCAACTTGAAATTGGACGGCTATTTTAATGCTTGTTCCCACAAGAATCTTTTGTTTTTTCTTTTCTTGTGCAACTATCCTCCGGAAAAGTGAGAATCCCCATTTTTGGGGTATATCAAACCAGCTAAAGTACTTTGGCCCTTCCCCTTCCCCATCCCACCCCTGTACTGAAGTGAAAGCCGTTTTAGCTTCCCATGACCCCTCCCAGATTGACAAATCCTAAATCCAAAAAAAATGCTTGGTAGCTATGAGATATGAGGCAATACTCACTGGGACACTATAGCTATGTGCTGATGACGAAGGTTAACCCACATCTCATCCTTATAATTCAAGTCTTCAGTTGGGAGCAATGTAGTTGCAAACCCCCTAACCACCCCCTCCCCCATCCAAGGTGATTTGAGGGCTAAGTCCCCTTCACTTTTTAAATACATTTATTCTCTTGCTTGTGAAAAGATCCTGAAGAGAGATGAAGTCTCTCCCCTATTTAAAAAAAAACATCCAGCACCCTTCTACTGAAGTGAAGGCCCTTTCCACTTCGCCTGCTCCCTCCCAGATCAACAAATCCTGGATCCTCCATAATGCTTGGCTGCAACTGGTATGATTCAATACTCACTGGGACACTATAGCTATGTGCTGATGACGAAGGGTAACCCACATCTCATCTTTATCATCCATCAGAACTTCGCAGTCANGACGTCACTCGGTATCGTGGCTGGTGTTGGGCGATCGATACAGCGATCGTATCGCTTCTGTAAACTGACCAACGGTGTTGGAGCTCGGTTCACGGGCCGATCTGCTTTCTCAACACCAACACCAACACCGCACACCGTACTTGAAGTCACCCAGTGTGTTTGACAACAGTTGCACTTCAAGTATTAATAGAAATATAAACCTCATATATTTATGTACAGGTTTAATAGTGATCCATAAACTTTGCGAAGTGTACACTTAAGGGGTGTTGTTCAAAATCAACTGCAACTTTGCAAATTGTAACATGCATTTTTATTTGCGCACGGTATGTGCATGTAACAAGACGCGCATACGTGCGCTATATAAATTGCATCTATTGCATCTATTATTATTATTTTGATTGGCACGTTTTGATCAACTGCAACTTGCGATCAATTGCAACTTTTGAACAACACCCCCTTCGACATAGATTCCAATTCAGCAAGAGCAAAATACTCATTGTAACAAAGGAAAAGAGTATTACCTTTTCACCTCCAGATCCCATCTTCTTGCCTTGTGCAAAGTCCTTGAATTGTTGGGTAATATTCCTGGAAAGTAAGAGAAGTTTACAAAGATTCCGTAAAATATGTCTGAATTCAGACTACAGCTACATACAGACCTCCCAAAGTATTAGACTGAAAAAAGAGGGAAGAAAAGAATTCAGCCTCCTTCACTTTTCCATTATAAATATATTCTCTTGCTTGTAAGATCATGAAAAGAACTGAAGACTCTCCCCTATTTTTAAACAAACATTCAACACCCCTCTACAGAAATGAAGGCCCTTTCCACTTTGCCTACCCGCTCCCAGATTGACAACTCCTGGACCCACCAAACTGGTTGGCAGCTATTAGCTATTAAACAATACTCATTTGAACACTCTAGCTATGTGCTGATGCACTGCCTCAAAGTGGCAGCTCCTTCTCAACCCCCTTCCCAATCCAAAGTCATTTGAGCGTTGCAGCCCCCTTAACTTTTTCATGATAAATTTATTCTCTTGCTTGTGAAAAGATAACATTCAGAATAGCTGGGGCTGCCCCGACAGAGCCACTTTTGTTTTTATAGCAGTTCCCATTCATTTTCGTTATTAATGTTATTTACGTACTGCATATGTTGTCCCCCTATCTTTCATTCCTACTTTTTTTCCTCTTCAATTTACTGTCTTGTTGATTGTTTAGATGTATTTTATTGTACTATTTTGTTTATGTGTTATATTTTATCAAAATTGAATAAACGCATTTGAATTAAGAATTAAAAAAAAGATCCTGAAGAGATACGAGGACTCTCCCCTATTTAAAAAAAAAAAACATTCAGTAACCCTCTACAGAAGTGAAGGCCCTTTCCACCTCGCCGGCCCCCTCCCAGATTGACAAATTCTAGATCCCCAAAACTGCTTGGCTGCAACTGGTATGATTTAATACTCACTGGGACACTATAGCTATGTGCTGATGACGAAGGGTAACCCACATCTCATCTTTATCATCCATCAGAACTTCGCAGTCGGGCGCACTGCCGCCTTGCTGCTCATACCTGAATAATACAAACGAAAAACAAAAGGGAAAATTGATATTACATTTCCGTCATATGGAACCTCATATCCATAGCATCAATAACATGTTCTTCTGTGCTCACCTATTTATTATACATGTATTTCTATTTTGGATGTGTTTTAGCATGGTGTACTCACATTTTCTAGTCTGCAAACAATTTGATGATTCTTTTTTTGCAATAAAACATTGAATGTAGAATATTTTGGGAGCCTTAATAACACTCTGCCTTTCAGATAATAAGCCTTTATACTCATTTATGTCTAATTGATAATATGCAAATTTTATTTTTTCAATTGTCAAATCATTATCATTTCATGTTCAAATAGGCAGGTGTAAGAATAGATGCAAATTCCATGCATACCTCTAACACAAAGGTGGTTCTTGACAACCAAAAACCTTACTCGACATACCAACAAGTAATGTATGCAAATTGGATTCCAAGTATTCTACTCCAATTGTTACCAAATAGTTTAAGGAAAACTATGTAACTACGTTTGTTGGAAATTTGAATATATTAGTGAACCGGCCAGTTGTGAAAATGTTATTTAAATAGAGAATAAATCAAATCAAATTGAAATCAAACTACTTACCTATACACATCATTCTCAATAGGAAGGAGATCATAGGCCATGGCCTGGTACGTCAGCTCATGAAGGAGAGGGGAGACCGGATCAAAGGCGCGGTCGATGACTAGGAGCTGCGATCGACGCTTCTCGTGGCCCTCACCCATGCTGGGGTCATCAGCCTTGTATGCGTCCAACTTGTTTTGGATCATGTGCGCTAACTCCATGTTACGGTCAAACTCGCTGTGGTAGAGTCAAAATGAAAAAATGTGAAATAACACATGTCATGACCGTCCCCCAGTACTAAGAGTAAAAGTCTAGTATCTTTCAACTTGTTTTGGATTATGTGCACAAACTAGCTATAGTTGTAAGTAGTGAAGTAAGGAAGAATGAAGACGTAATAAATTTTTAGACAGTGCATATACTCTCATCTAGAGGTACTTAATGGTAATATATGCTGTCTATAAACATTTCTTGCAATAAAAAGAATGTTCTCATTGATGATGACATTTACAGAGCTAAAGTGTATAATTCAAAGAGTAAGTAACCATACATGAAATAGGTACCTGTTGGTGTGTACTATTATCTGTTTCTGCTCGTTTTTGTATGTTTGTTTATATAGTGTTTTTTTTTTCCTTTTCTTTAACTACAATCAGCCATGTACATGTATACTTGGATACCCCCTCCCCCCCCCCCAAGTTGCAAATCAATGATCTTCCCTTGGTACTCAGAAAAATTGATGTGTTGCTGGGCCTTTCTTTATAATTCTTCCAGGTCTAAATTGACCCTACTATCCTCACCTTCTGTATCGAATGGCTGGATATTCGCCAAGCGTAGAACAGAGTTTGGCGATCTGTTCGGCCATTCGTTCAATGTACATAACATGGCACGTGCCTGCATCCATACAGGGATTTCTTCACATACTATTCTTTACATACTATCAGCCACTTAAATTTGCATCTCTAACATTCCCCGCCCCCTCCATTTCCAAATTAACGATCTTCCCTTGGGACTCATAAAAAAGGTGATGTTGTCTGAAATTTCTCTATTATTTTTCTAGGCCTCAACTAAAGCTAGCAGACTCACCTTCTGTATCGGATGGCCGGATATTCGCCAAGCGTAGAACAGAGTGTGGCGATCTGTTCGGCCATTCGTTCGATGTACATGGCGCGAGCCTGCGTCCGTGCGGGGTTGTAGAACACATTGAAGCTATCAGGGCAATCCAAAGAAAACACCTAAAGGAGAAAAATTTGCAGAAAACTGTAAATGGAGGCGTTGTGGTGTAGTTCTGAACCCCACCTTTCTACTCGGGGGTCGTAGGTTCGAATCTCATCCATGGCGTCAACTTATTTCTGCAAGAAATTTATCTACATTGTGCTGTACTCAACCTACGTGAGGTGATTGGGTACCGGTAGGAATTTAATCCTTTAAATGCAGAAGTGCCTACTTGGCAACTATGCTATGGCCGGGTAATAATATTAGATACTTTGTCTCGCACCTCTAAAGAGGTGACTAGAGAGATGGTGTGTTTAAATGCTATATATTATTATCATTATCAAGTGGTTGATTGTTTACGTATACCAGTAAACTTTGAAAAATTTCAATTCAGGACATTTCGCATGAGGGGTCACGCCAAGACAATAAAGGTCCAGTGTGATCAGTTTGCCCACTGTTCTTTTTATTGTGCGAGACAAGATTTCTACCAATATCATCTACTCATAATACAGTCAAAGCTCGTTATAAAGCACTGATATAACAAGCTCTCGTTATAACAAGGTAATTTTCTTGGTCTCATCTCTTTGTATTTTATTGTATTTTGACCCTGATATAACAAGGTTTCAATATAAAGAGGCGATTCCTCTGATCCTAACGACCTCGTTATAACGAGGTTAGACTGTATATGAATGAAAATCTGGTATATAACGACTCTCAAGCAATCGTCTGCAATTTTTTTTTTTGTACACAGAGTTATTATTTAAAGAGAATACTCTTTGGGATAATATAATACATGGGGCCTGCAACACAAAAGATGCAATAAAACTGACAATGAATATTGAAAGTCTATGACAAAGAACGTACCATAGAGATATGATTCATTTTCCATTTATTGTATCACTTTTATTCTATAGGCACATGATCAGACAAATGCCATAATAAATTTTACAATTAAAGCTTTAATTCTTTTACAGACAATTATAAAAAGAACAATACAGG
Organism: Temnopleurus reevesii; assembly: GCA_036244855.1. NCBI lineage: Eukaryota > Metazoa > Echinodermata > Echinoidea > Temnopleuroida > Temnopleuridae > Temnopleurus > Temnopleurus reevesii. The sequence continues at coordinate 71,245 of BQKZ01001168.1, read as the reverse complement.
AAACAATCGTGGTACAATACCTGTGACTCGTAGGGTAGGAATGCAACTTTGATTTCCTTCAGGGTTTTGATGAAACGCTGAGCAGGGCTCTTACATAATCTCCCAAACAATGCATCTTCACAGGCTGCAGTCAAATAATTAAAACAAGTGTGGCTTTTAGAAAGAAGGGAATTGTAATCTTTTTGCAGAAACGGATGATCGATTTCTTCCGATATATACAGCTGCCAACATAATCTGTACAAATTAGCAATATTAAAATCAATTTACATTGAACTACATAATGTAATGTTTTACAAAATACAATGCAAAATATGACAAATCAGGGGTCATACACTCTAATAAGGAATTACTACTAGTAATTTTTATATCAATTAAATTGTTTGGATTGTATCAAATTCAAGAGTATTTCCCTATCTGTTACAAATATATCAACTATTGGAAAATGTGAAATAAGACAGTTTCAGCAAAACTTTTAAAATGCAAGGTCATACCCCATTATGTAGAAGCAAGAAATTATGATAAGAAGAAAAAACTTGGTATATATTTGATGATCTTAAGAACAAAATCTTAAATAATCAAAATCTCACAATCGTTTCAAAATGTAATAGTACTCTAAGTTGTAAGGCGAAGAAGCACAAGTGAGGACTTACTCTCTGTGAAGAAGATGTGAGCGACTTTATATTGGAGAGAGTTGATGTCCTTAAAGTCTGCAATCAGCTGCATTACGTTCTGGATGAAAGCAAAAACACAAATGAATATAGCCAACATTGACAATGGGCCCAACACCTAGATCACTACAAAATACTTGCCAACTATGAAGGCGAATTTGGAACCGCTAGGGGCGTTATGCAGTTCACTGTAATGAGCTGAGCTATTGAGACCACTTCTGGTTACTGACATTTGTACATGTGTGAACATTTTTCGCTTGTTTTTAGATTGAAAAATCAAATTTGTTTGACATTTCATTTTGTATATTCTCTGATTTTAGCTTCATCCCTACACCCTGCTTGTTCATGTAATACGGGAAACATCACCCTTCTTCTGGTTCCATATTTCATGAGGCCGCATTTTTATGGAACCAGAAGGGTGATATTTCCCGCATTACGTAACAAGAAGTAGGGTGGTACTGATGTGCGCTTATATGCGCGTGGCCAATTGTCACACATGCTAATAAATGCGAGTGACTTGTAGTTTTCAAGAGATACATACCACATTACTTGAATAAAATCACAAATTGACCTACAAGATTGAAGAATCAGACCGCACCAAGTGATAAAGTTCAATATTGCCAATTGTCAGAGGTGATTTATGCCCCGGAACAAAGATTGCAAGATATCGCACAATAAATTAATCCAAGGCATTGGATGCCTTTTGAACTAGTATCAATTACCACCCATTTCAGCCTTGGAGACTTAGTGTCCCCTTTTCATCTTTCACCATTTGTTCTGTAATATACTAACGGCCTTGTCTTCAAAATGCCAAAAAGAAAGGCCCAAGATAGAAATCTGCCACAGTTGGAAGTTGGATACATGTTGGAAGGACACAAACTGATCAATAGGATAAACAAATCCTAATGGTCAAATTCATCATCTATTCTCTGTATGCAGAAGATAACAAGTAAAATATATAGTTCTGACTCAGACATCTCAACTAGTCGGAATGATACTTGACCAATCAAAGAAATATGCAGACCCTCCTGGTCACTTTCATTGAGTCTCTCTTTGTGATGACAGGCAATAACATTTTAACAAACTCAATTTTGTCTGTGGGATTCATGCGTTGAGATAACACTTTGTTTGGAGTTTGAAGCCTTACCTTTTCATTGGGCTGGATAATGTAGACACCTTCCAATCCCTTCAGAGGTTCTCTCTTCTTATTGATGTCTTCCACAACTGTATCAGGACAAACGAATGTTGTGTAAAATATGAGAAGTTGATTTCCTAGGTTTTTTCATAAATATCATTTTCATTGGGGAAGTATGGTGGAGAATACATACAATCTGACAATTTATGCATTCAATTATGCATGCAAATATGCATTTTCAATGGATGCATTCATATGCATGCATTTGTCAGATTGTATGCAGTTACCCCCAAACCAACCATAGAACATGTTTTCTCTCTAATTTTTCTTCTTTTCTTCTGTTTCTCACTGGCCTTTGTTTTAGTCAGTACAAGGATGATTACCATCTTGCATGAATAACATAAACATTATTTGAAAGCCATTAACATCAACGCAAATGTAAGCTTATTTCTAAATTTCTAAACAATGTGCACTCCTATGTTTCTTACAATGCAACGTGGAATATTTAAAGGTCAAGAAATATAATTTCTTTCTTACTTGTGATACCCTCGTCCGCCAGATCGTGCATGCGGACACATGCTGATATCATCCGCATACTCAACTGATCCAAAACCAAAACCTGCAAAAGATGAACAAATTATAAAAATAAAAAAAAATTGAAGAGGGTGAGATCGATTGCTCTTATAATGCTTCTTGGGGGGAGTGATTTATAGAGCCCTCTTTAGCACCAATCTTATTCCATGAAGACCCAATTTAGCTCCCTTAAGTTCTCCTGGAGGGCCTCTAGAAAAGCTATTGAGAACTCTGATGTAAATTCCTAAATCCAAAATCCAGTCCCTGATATTCCTGAGGGGGGGGGGGGGCTCGACTGTTGGAGCCCCCCCCCCCAACAAAAAAATAGGTCTTCACCTCAAATTTGGCACCCCTATCAGCAAATTTTGCGCCCCTAAAGCCAACCCCCCCCTCCTTCCCCCACAGTGCATGCATGTAAGGATACTACATGAATGCAGACAAATTGTAGCTTTCATCCCTGGGCTTAACCATATTTTAAACAAGCAATAGGCCAGTTTATTAATTCATTCTTGCAAAGGAATGAAAATATATTCCTCAAACCGGTTAGTAAAGTTCAATTATTGAATTACAATACTTGGAATCCAGTTAGCACACATTTTTTTTTCTAAAACAGGCAACCTTTTGGGTTGTCAAGAACAAAATTTGAGTAAAGAGAATACATCAAATTTGCATCTATTACTATACCCGCCTTTTGTCAGGAATCGATTAAAATGTTTACTTGTTTGCTAATCAATTTTATTCCAGAAAATCTTAAAAAGAAACAATTGTTTACATGCAACCGCATACATACTGTTACTAGTAAACTTACATTTTGGCATTTCCGCTTTCTGAGTGGTATTATGACATCGTTCATAATACCTGTTGAGCAAAGCAAAAAGACACAGGATTAATAGGCATTTACTTGATGAACAATTTTCTATCATTACAATTTAGTTTAATCTTTCTAAGCGGTGTAAGAAAAGAAAACTTTTGTACTGTTTTCAGATTAAATTAATACTTACTTAGCCTCTGCAAATGACATTTTTCCAACCATCATCATCATCATCATCATCATCATCATCATCATCATCATCATCATCATCATCATCATATTTTTAATAGAAATTGATACATGTAGTATGTTTATACATGTAGTCTGTGAAGTTTATAATGCAATCTTTTTCTCGATACCTGCGAGCGTTACATCATTTACAACGATTTTCTAGTCGAGTAGTCGGATTGAACAAATATTGGGTTTCATAATCACCTGGGGTAGTTAACATAAAAGAAATGCAATTAATTAAACATTAATCATATCTCTACAATACTTGTTTTGCTACAGAGTTACGGTTAATATTCATCAGAAGTTTAAATGTAGGATTTATAACTTTTACTAAGTACATGTACATGTAACTATAACTATAAATAAATAGATAAACAAATAATTGAATTTATCGAACTGATGGAATTGTGATAACATGGGCAAAAATGACATTAAAGGATGGGTATGGATCAGAAAAATAAAACAAACAAATAGACAAATTGAAGTGAAGCTATTTGGACAAGAACAATAAGAAATCAATGGACATACATAGAAAAATAAAAATATGAATATTTCATTGGTATGACTTAACATTGATTTTTCGGAACAAAAAGTATACATCATTGGAAATCAGGTCAAATTTCCTTATTGCCATTTCAAGTACATTATAGGTTTCATGGTTTCTTGCCTACAGACAGCATATGGAAGAGAAATGCTGAAAATCATCTGTATTCTTTTATCATATTTCTTGATAAATCATTTTTCTGTAATAGCATTTTGAAAGTGGTGAAGAATTCAACTCCAGCACGAAATGTGATAAAATTGATCATGGAGCAAGTTATTTTTCCCCTTCAGACTCCCTCATATATTATTATCTGTTCATCTGATTTATCTACTTTTAAAGCAAGATTTCTCTGCCTCAGATTCAGCCTGTAAGTGTTATGACATTGATTATCAGCTCATCTGGAAATTAATCTAGCAGAGACAAAGATAACATTTTATAAAAAGCTATATTCTTATAGTTATACTTTGTTTTTCTTTGCTTACTAGCATATATGTGTAGATTCTCAACGCCTCATTCGAGCATGGTCAGAAAGGCAATTGCCCCAAGTGTTCTCTTTAAAATATTTGTGAAAACATCAAATCAAAATAGATGAGGATATACACAGACAGACAGACTTTAACATTAGACCTCCCATCGTCATGATGAGGTATACATGCAGTTACAAAATGTCTAAAAATAAGAATAATTACGGTCAAATTTAACTGATATGACATGGCTAGGGGCTTACAACAGATGGTTTACTGCAAAAATATTGATCAATATGAATTAGGCCAGTTGAATTAGCCTGCCGAGTCTGGGCAGCATTCACTGATCACTCTGCCTCGGCAATCATCCTCCATCATCATCATCTTCACACAATTTGGCAAAATAATGCCAAGAAAATGTCTGCTTTCCTCACAATATCATTTAAATCCCATCATTATATCTTCTTCACCAGACAATAAAACAAAGTTAAATTGTATTGTCTTTTTCTGAAACATCCAAACATCAGCACAGCAGACCTGGCTTTGGCAGGTTTGGCATCAGTTCACTCATTCATTCTCCCCGATCAATCAATACAAATTGCCCAATTCAACAATGCACAGAGCAAGCACTTCACACAAGTTCGTTCACGAATCGGTGACATTGGCAGGAAAATAATGTCCTTATAACTGATATGTTCCTGAATTTTAATGAATAAAAACATACGATTCGAAAGAGAACACATTAAAGAAACAAACTTCGTACAAAAATCACATTAAAAAGGCTGTTATTTAACATAAAATAGGTTTTACTTACGCTTGTTAACCAACGCCTTCAACGCCATTTTTGCTTCGGGAGCTGGATGTTTACGGAAATTTGTACGCGCGCACGAGGGCGTCGTATTTTTGTACACAAACTGCATAGCGTCTCGCGCGACAATCGCGCTATATTATCCCAATACTGCTCTCTGTAAAGTATGGCGAGCCATTTGTGCATGATTTATTAATGAGCTAATTACGCGCGTGCGTCCAATGCAATGTAATGAGAATACCTCTTTGGGATTTTGGTCGATCGTGGGATAGGAAGCGGCCATTTAGAAAAATATTACCCTCCAGATGCAGGCAAAGACGGGGTTTTCGAGTTATAGAAAAAGATGTCACCTTCGATTACGGGCACAAAACCGTGGGGAAATTCTTAGTTTTCAAACGATTCCCCATTGGCTGAAAATACTGTTTTATCATATTTAAAAACTGACGCCTCATTTGTTTCCAGATGTTAATTGTTTCACACAATTGAGTAATTCCTTTCCAAATATCCGAAGATATTAAAAAAAAAAAAAAAAAAGGGGGGGGGTGCTAAAGGCTTGATCTGGGCCAGAAAAAAGTCGCATTTTGAATGTTTGATTGAAAACAGAAAATTCAGATGATCAGAAAAAAAAAGTTTGAAGTAAATCGGACAAAAAAATTATTTAACTCAAGAGTGGTTTTATGCACGTGACGGATATGACATGTGCCATGCACTTCTTAGTAAGTAGTTTTTTATGTTTTTGTTTTCACATCCCTCTTTTTCTAACCTTTAACACACAGCAAATTTTCTTTTTCGTCATATGAGTACAGGCGCATTAATAATTATTGATTCAACGGCCTCATGAGTATTTTCCAAAACCAATGCATTTATGGGTTTAAAACGGATTCTTAAAAACCATGAGTTGTTATGAAATACCAGTCGAGCCGTTTTATAACATAAGACGTGCATAACCAAATTTTGCCAATTTGCATGAAAATCTCTGGTCGGGGATACAATTGAAATATTTACAACTTCCTTGGGATACTTGGTTGCATGCGCACATCCGTGGTATTGAATTCTTGGGGCGGCTCCATTGTTGGCGCCCCTCTTAGAAAGAATGGGGGCTGATCGCCGGATGCGCTGACAAGGGGAAAAAGGATCACCACCTTAACTATTGCACCCCTCTTAGCGATTTTGGCGCCCTTTACCTCAAATTTTGAGCCCCTAACTCTGTCAGGGGACCAATGCCCCCCCGCACACACACACACACGCACACATACACACACACACAGTGCGCGCATGGGTTGCCATATCATCAGGCCCGCTTTTTCAGTAAAGAAATTAATATGGCAGCATATCAATCGTATAGAAAATGCGTTGTACACATTCTTTCCTTCACACTTTTCAAAACCGTCTACGTTCCCAATATTTGCAGATCGGGTGGAGGGGGGTGTCAATTAAACTGCCCGCGGCTCCCCCTTTTGGACTACGCGTTATCCTAGCCCGTGGGGATTATTATTTCAATCGGCTAAGTGAAAACTTTTTTTTTACTCATTTTATTTAACATCATGATTTTACGTTGCTTTAAAGCTATCCGACGAAGTGTTCCATTCGTTTTTCTTCTTTCTTTTTGACGCCGCTANGGCACAATTCTGTGAAACTGGACAAGAGAAACTGACGGAAAGTGTTCCTGACAGGCCACGGAGCAATATAAAACTGATTGAGTTTGGTGGAGAGAAGTGTCTAATTAAAGTACAGGCATCAAGATCGGGATCGCGGTTATTTTGTAAGTGGGAAGGTGGAAAAAGAGAAATATACAAAGAACATTTAACGTTTGCAGTGTAGTGTGAGTCATGATCCCATTCATTCATTTGCATGTAGGGCCTAATAATGCCACTGCACTGACAGTGACAGTCTCACTTTCCGGATCAACTGTGCGATGTCAATGAATGAATGGGCTGCCATTTTGAAATGTGACGTAGATCTGTTTTATGACGTTTAGAAAAAGGGAGCAAAATCTTAGTCCTTGCACATCTTTTTTTTTGTGCACAAATACAAACATAATTATAAGTCTAACTTTTTTGGTGCTCAATGCCTGGCACTTTAGTTTTTGGCAGCCTGGCCCATACAATACAGGCACAAGTCATGCAAGTACACATTTTGTACACAATGCCACAAACAAACAATGTTTATGTACGCCAGTAACGAGTCTAACGTTATACTAGTAAGTTGTTAGTTAGTGTGTCCTTTGGCGGCCCCTTTGGCTTTGAGTTGTAGAGATCAATCAGATCCCCACAGACCCCAGCAGACGTAACTTTTGTTAGACTAAAAATTAATGAACACAACAAGTTGGGGCAAATGCACTTTTGTATCCACCCGCGGTACCCATGCACATTGTGAGCGGCAATTGTATCGAAATGCCTCATTCCTAAATGTTCCTTCGTGTGTACACCTGCGGCAGTGGAGGCTGAATACGAGAGCGCATTAGAGCCCACAAGTGTATAGAGGGCCGAGGGGGGACTATTTCATGCTGAAAAAGGGTAAATTCTGCATTCTGGGTTTTGGAAATGTTTTTTTTTTAATTAGATTTGGGGGTTGTAGATAAGAGGCCATCTTCACTTTGGCATACAGCTTACTTGTGCTGGCTTGCCAAAATAATATACAGCACGTTTTTCATTGTATTATTCAATCTGTCAGCACATGTACACTAAACCTGATCGCAAATATCCTAGGACCCTGAAAAACACAAAAATACAAACAAGAATAGTTTGACCTTGAATAAGGATTTGAATTTAAATCGTATTGAATTTCATTTTTGTTTTCGTCGATGGGGTTATATTTAAAACTTTGAACACATTTCTCAAGAATTAAAACAAATTTTGACTGAAAAGTCAGAATAATTCTTTGTTTCGATATCATCAAGTAGAATCGTGTAACTTAGAAAAGATAACACACCTTTTTTAAAAGTTTTAACCCTATTTTAACTGGGCTTTTTCAGACCAAATTTATACTGGGGGGGGGTCAATTTGACCCCCCCTTCAGATGTCGGCCGTGGATCGCGCGATCGCCGCGAAATTTTGCACGCGCATAGTGTAGAGTGTAAACTACATGACTGTATAGTTTGATTTTCTGAAAATTTATGATTTCTATTTTTAATTAATTAATTATGCAAATTTAT
>BQKZ01001168.1:17318-48764 GCA_036244855.1 Temnopleurus reevesii | reverse complement strand
ATGATGATGAAGATGAAGATGATGGTAATGATGATGATGATGATGAAGATGAAGATGATGGTAATGATGATGATGATGATGAAGATGAAGATGATGGTAATGATGATGATGATGATGGTAATGTTGATGAGAATGAAGATGATGATGATGGTCGTGATGATGATAATGCTGATGGTGATGATGATGGTGATAATAAAGATGATGATGACGATGGTGATATTAATATTAATGAGGATATAGATTTTATATTTCTAATGTGTACAAAACTATTCAAGGCACTCCTGATGCACTTGTAATGTAATTTAAAACGACAGATCCCCATATTCAGTCTGCCTGCGCTTTGTAGATACACGGCCCAGTTACCATGCTTGCATCGAGACATGGAGTATACACGTCACTGAAGTGCTATTTTTGTAATGTATTATTTATGCAGTTTGGATTTTTTTTAGGAGATGGGGAATACTGTAGATATGAAGCAAGATATGAAGAATAGAGATGTATTCTTGATGGAAATTATAAAGTCAACATACAAGATCGTGCATGTTTATTGTGTTTCCAACATTACTTATTCATGCAATAATGGATTATGATGTTGTTTATTTCATTTATTACTTGCAGAATGGGGAAGACAACTCTACTATCGCATATAGCAGGAAGGAGACTAGCTATTCCACCAAACATAGATGTCCTTTTATGTGAACAAGGTCAGTAGGCACTCTTGGCTTTTTAGTTTGCTTTTTTTTTAATTGAACTGGGAGATAGGCATGAACTGACATATTTGCTTGTGAAATTCCTTATGATAATACATGGATGTTTTAAAGTCAGTCCGTCATGATAGACAGGACTTCCGGTTGCGAGCACGCACGGACGGCGTGTTGTGTATTGGCAGCAACGATATTTGAACGTTTCCTTGCTTACGCACCTTGCCAAGCTGAGACACTCATGAAGCTTCGTACGAATTTCCGATCCATGATCGTCGCATGTAACTTTGATTTCTCCCCTCTTCAGCTTTGTTTTTTCTAAAAATGTACGATACGCATACGTATGCGATTGGCGAGATGCGAGCTGGCGAAATATAACTTGCTCGCTCTAATATTCCAGGTTAAGAATGCTGTGATTTTTCTGTTCGCCAATCTTCGTGATCAAAATGGCAGCGGCCATTTAGCCACGCCCTGAACGTCATGTCGCCCCGCCTTTAATGATTTGAAGCTCCTTCAAGTTCCTTCAATTTTTAAAATTAATATGTTTTTCACCTTTCAGATGTAAAAGCTGACGAGACTCCTGCCTTCGAAGCTGTGTTGAATGCTGATAAAAAGAGATTAGCTCTGCTGAAAGAGGTGAGTGCTCCAGAGGATTATATTTTCTTTAAAATGTTTCATTAAAACTTTTTCATTAGAATTTCTTATCAAGAAAAATGAATACACTGTACCTGGGACATGTTTTATGTATAGACACAGTAAACATTTTTGGATGTGATTTCAGAATCTTCTTCACCAACCTCATGAAACTCTCCCATAATTCTTTTCAAGCAACAATACCTTTGTCTTGTATGCACACCAATTATATGTACATTACCGTTTCCCCATTTTTTTTTCCCAGGAAAAAGATCTGCTGGAAGCCAATGCAAAAGGAGACCATTCCAAGGATGAACGGCTAAAAGAGGTATACTTATTTTTGGGAAGATATTATGATAAATGATGATACTGTATACAAAGTGAATGAAATTGCATCCCTTTTATAAAATGCCCACTTACGTTTTGAAAAATATTATGATACTGTATACAAATGGAATGAAATAACATCCCTAGAATACAATGCCCATTTATATTTTGGAAAACATTAGACAATTTATGATAATGTATACAAACTGAATGAAATCGCATCCCTTGAATACAATGCCATTCCGTACCAATTCCATAACATTTTGATGTCTTACCCAATCCCCAATGAGCCAAAAAGTCAAATTTTTTGTCTTTTGGTATGACTCTGGCAGAGTGGGAACCCATGACCTTCTCATGTTCATGAAGTGGATACCCTAATTGAAATCACAACTCAGCGCTTAGCTGCAACGATTTTTTAATCAATAAACCATTTATCTAACCATTGAGACACACATGCCACTCGTATGCCGCAGCAGTAGATTTTTTTCCCCCAGAGTCCATTTTACCCCATCTCTTGTATAATTCTTGTATAATTCTCTATGTGGATGAGGTAATTGGAGCGATTGGAGTTTCATATGCACTGTTCAAAATCTAAGGACATAGAAATTTGACAAAATAAATTACCTCTCATTCAGTCCCTTACAATGGCAATCATGGACCAAAAATTATTTCCCAGAATCTAAAAAGAATCTGAAAAGGCTACCATATTAACCTTGTGTATGATTGATTACATCCCCTTGTTATTTTTCTTGCATTACTCTCTTCTCTGCTATATCTCGTGTATAATGTACCTGACTTCTTCGTATCATAGTTGCGCCTTGAACGTTTTTTTTTCAAGTGGACTTGGCGCTGTATAAATTGTACATTATTATTTGTATTTTCATAGAGGCATTGTGAAAGCTGAAACAGGCAGTTGTTTTATACCTTGTCCAGTTTCTTTATCCTTTGATTTCATATTGCACAGATATAATCCCTCAGTCCTTTTTTGTCATAATTGTCATATCATTTTTTATATAGGTATATGAGGAAATGGAAGTCATTGGAGTAGCATCTGCAGAGTCTCGAGTTAGAAGAATTCTTGCTGTAAGTGTGACAATTTAGTCCTTACATTTTTTAAAGTCAAAATGTGTCATTATTTCTTTTAAGAGGCACTACAAACCCACTTGCCTGCATGCCCGGGGCAACAAAATTTAGCTGTCGGGCAAGTACATGTAAATGAAATTGTTTTATACAAGTTTTCCTCTAAAGGCAAATTGGCATTCTTCATAAATTTTGGTGAAGAGAAACTTTTGTTCGAGCAATTGATTTCTTGTAGTACCAGTTTTATTTTTTTTTAGGGGTGTGGGGCTGACCTAGCTTGTGAATATCATTTAAAAAAGTTTAATGTCTGTCTACTTTTAACAATCTATAGTGCACTAATAAAGATATTAGTGATTAAATTTGAAAGTACAGTGTTGCCAATTTCTGTCAATTCATACTGCATAGTGCTTTAATAAAATTTTAGTGATAAAATGAACAAATTACAGTGTTGCCAATTTTATGATCAATTGAAAATTGAAAATATTTGCCATTTTTTATTTATGATGATTTCTGCACAGCTGCAAAGTCTTCCTGATTGCACATGAGACTCTTTGAAAATTACTATAAAAGCTGAAATACTTGCGATGGTTTTATTTTACATAATCTCGTGGTTTTGGCTGCGCGAAAATTTACACTCTATATGATACACATTTATTTGTGTACAAACACTGTCATAACCTGAAAATATCAACACATCAACTCGTCAAATTGGTCTGAAATCGTGAAATTATCAGTTTGCTAAACAATTGGCTTTTAGTTTACAGTAGCTGGTTTTGGAGTGAAATGGTGGGAAATTAGAGAAGAACTAGGTTTGGCAGGTATGTTTCTGTTATAATTGTAATATCTCCCTGCAGGGTCTTAGTTTCACACCAGACATGCAGAAGAAGCCCACCAAGGCGTTTTCAGGAGGTTGGAGGATGCGTGTATCACTAGCAAGGTAATATTATGATGAAGATAATAATAATAATAATAATAATATCTGATATTTAATATTTATTTAGTACATTGTACAATGGTTCAAGGTGCTTAGAAAAAGGAGAAAGAAAGCCAAAAGAACAAGGATGCATTCATATACAAAGCAAATACTTACAATAAAAAGCCACACATGACTTTAATATCTGCCCATAAAAATATCAATTTAATCTGTTTGTTGCATTTCTATGTGTATTTTTATGAAAGTACTTTCTAATCGAAGAGAGTCGATCAGTTGTCTCACAATGTGCAAACTTAGAACATGGGTAAAACGTAGTATGTAGTTTTGACTGCTGTGTTGTGTTAGCAAATTTTATGATAAATTTGAAGTTTGAGCAGATTAATTTTACTTCTTAATCTGAGCATGCATCATGTTGAAAACAGAAATTCAGTTTCTTGATTGGTGATAAGTAATATTTTCAATCATGTGTGTGTTGCATTAATTCTAAAGGAAGGGATAACATTTCCCATGCCACTGACTTAGGCACTGCAAACAATACAAAGCATGAACTGGCTATTGTGTGTACTCCCCGTTTTCAAACACAAAAGGGCCTTTCCCAAAAAGGTGTGTAGTTGTGCAAAAATGCGAACAAAACCACTATTAAAGCACTTGTTATTTTGCAATGTGAAGTACCTGTCTATATATTTCTATCTTTTGATTGATTTGCAGAGCTCTTTTCATGGAACCAACTCTCCTCCTGCTTGATGAACCTACCAATCATTTAGATCTCAACGCTGTCATTTGGCTCAACAAGTAAGTCTAAAGCCCTCAGCACACGTTAGCTCCCCCCCCCCAAAAAAAAAAAATCTTCATATCTTGGGAGCCTTCCTTGTGGACAATATAAAGACTTCTCCCGTTCCGTATGCTGGAACTTACTTTATACTACATTTTAAGATTTTGACCAGTATCTGAGAGTATCATTAGGATAGAATATACAAAAATGTAACTTAAAATGGCATGTAATTCTATTACCACCCATTTGGAATTGCCCATGCACATTTGCACTTCCTGGGGAGTACTCCAGCAGGATGCTTCAATTGAGCACTCAATTCTGAATATACCATGATGGCTTCTTCCAACCAGTCTCCAATTACCTGGATAGAGTGTAGGACAATGTGGATGAATTTCTTGCACTATTTTAGGAGATTTTAGGAGATAAAAAAAAAATAGTAGCCATCTGGTTGGGAGGCGAGAGTCAGAACCACTTCAATATGATGCTTCCACGCAATAACCTTTCACACTAAAGCCATACTAGGATTAATTTTTGCATATAGTGTTTTGAAGCATCTCCTTTTAAAACAATTAATATCCTTTTTGTTTGCTTTTTCTCAGTTATCTTCAATCTTGGAAGAAAACACTCCTCATAGTTTCTCACGACCAGACATTTTTAGACGATGTGTGCACGGATATTATTCATTTAGGTAAGTACACATGTTCTTTACTTGTTGTTCAAAAGTTGAGTAGAACCAGAGAAATCTTATTACTTATAGTACTTCATTGAAAATATATGTTAAAGATAAAGACATTGTTTAACAGTCTTTTTGTTTAAAAAAAATTCAACTGCCTGGAGTGAGAGATTTTTGTGACTGTTCACACACGGATTGAGCCGGGGGATGTTTGAACAAGGCGTTATGTCTTTGTTTTACTCTATAAGTTTCTGCAGAATTTTTTTCTTTCATTTGTTCCATTATTCTTTTTTTCCATAGATATGCAGAAACTCCACTACTACAAAGGAAATTACAGTAAGTTGAATTATGTTGTACTGTTATCTCAGTCTTACACCAGAATAAAGCGCGTTTCGATTAGCATTTTATCATAATATTCTATTTTGTTCCTCAGTTATATACAGTAAGTTGCAATTTAGTCAAGAAATGCAAATTCTTATCAATGGCAAAGATTCATTTTTTTCCCAAATGATAAGCTCAGTACTATGCTGCAAACACGGTCACAGTCTTTACTTTTTATTCCAAAATGACTGCCATGAGACAACTGCATCAAGTTAAAAAATTGCTTGGTTCCTTGTCTGAACAACAACAAAAATGCGGATACAGTAAAATTTGGTAATATTGACTTCTGGGTGTGTGTATCGCCAATACACAAAAGTACCCTGATTTGGCTTTACCCAAGAGATTTTTGTCACTTTTGGGACTTTAATCACTTTCAATGCATTGCAGCCTCGCAAACTGGACCAATAATCAGCATTACTTAGAATTTAGAAAGCAATGAAAACTCGAACAATATTGACATTAAATTCAAGACAACAACAAATAATTATGAAAGTCATGGACAAATGTATGAAGCTTCATTTCACAAATATAAGATTGTTTCAAGTTTTGTGAGCCGAAGCTATGGCAACCAAACATGAGTAAGTCCCCGAGCAGTCCCACAATGTGTCGTTAACTAGAGGTTAAACATGGCATTCGCATATTTTTTTTCATATTGGTAAATCCGAGAATTTCTCCCTACTGACTTTTTTAATTCTCTATGCTCTAGTCTATAACATGATAACTTTGTCTAAAATTATTTATTATTAGCATTTATTTTTCTCCTTCAGATACATTTAAGAAAATGCTTGTGCAGAAGAGGAGAGAACAGACCAAGGACTATGAGAAACAGGTAAAAATAGATTTTTATTTGATTTCAAAACGGCTTTATAAAAATATAAATGGGTACCTGAGCATCAAATTTTATTGCATGCACTGGACATGAAATTTAGAAATCATATCACAGTAAACAATTTATCAAATTGATGAAAACACAACTAAGAAATCATATGTTTATTATAGTTTAAACACAAGTGGGTAATTCCCCAAATTGGCAAACATTTGACCTCATTTTCCCAGAGTTTTTCTTCATTTTATGAACTGCCTTGGTAATTGATATTTAAAAACATAACAAGCTTACAAATCAGACATAGACTATTAAATGTGTGTAGATTATATTAAAAACATTGTCACAAGTTCCAATTTTGTTGTTGAAAAAAATCGTGGACCTTTGTTTGTGACATTCAAACTAAAGCATCCAAATTGTGTACATTACTTTTTATGCATGTAAAGAAATTTGTGAAAGCATCAGCTCGATTACAGATCTATACCTTCTAATAATTCCTTTGCAGGAAAAGATGTTGAAGAATTTGAAAAGCCAAGGAAAGTCCAAGAAAACGGCGGTAAGTAACTTTACCTTTATATTGTTAGTTTTGCTCGGTGCGACAAATGAAAGGAAACAAAAATAGCAGATCTGGCATTTGATGTTACTTTATTTGTTTATATTTAGTATCACATAATGTTCTTGTTCAATGCTATCATTTAAAGCTGCTTCATAGAAACTGTTACTCTGTTTCTGTTATATATTTTTAGGCTCAAGTTAATGTAAATTTCAATCATTTTTTATTTTCTTTGTCGTTGCTCCTGAGTGTTTGTATACTTGATCTTTCCTGCCGCAATGAATTTATTATTAAAAACCATATTGAATGAATGAATTTGAAATATTAAATCATTTTGTAGGAGAAAGAGACACAGAGGCAGCAGAATAAGAAGAATGAGAGAGGAAAGAGGAAAGGAGACCCAACGGAAGATGACTTGCCAACCCAAGAACTGCTGAAGAGACCGAAGGAATATGTTGTCAAGTTTACTCTTCCAAATCCACCTTCTCTTAGTCCGCCTATCCTCGGGATGTATGGTAAGTTGATGTTAAAATTGTGATGATGATGGTGATGGTTACGTTTACAGTCATAGTGGTGGTGATGATGATGATGGTGATGGTGATGGTGATGGTGATGGTGATGGTGAGGATGAGGATGAGGATGAGGATGAGGATGAGGATGAGGATGAGGATGAGGATGAGGATGAGGATGAGGATGAGGATGATGATGATGATGATGATGATGATGATGATGATGATGATGATGATGATGATGATGATGATGATGAGGATGATGTTGATGATGATGATGATGATGGTGATGATGATGATGATGATGATGATAATGATTATCGTGGTGATGAGGATGATGGTTATGTTAATGTTGATGATGATGATGTTGTTGATGATGGTTGCGATGTTAGTGATGATGATGATGCTTTTATTGGTGATTTTCGTGATGATGTTAATGGTGCTGCTGCTGGTGATGATGATGATGATTTTTTTTATGTTAGTGATGATGATAATTAGGTGATGATGGAGTCGGAAAGGACTTCTACTTTAAAAAAATTGCAGAATTCATCTCTCATCTGTCTCTCCTTTTCTTCTCATTTTCAGGTGTTACATTTGGTTATCCTAACCAGCCCAAGTTGTTTGTCAACTGTGACTTTGGTATAGACATGAATTCAAGAGGTGAGTTGCCTTCGCTTTCATTAACTTCCTAAATTAGTAATAATTATTTAATTGATATTGAATTTCAATTAAAGCAGAATTGCAGTTAAACTTTCATCACTCATCTAACAATGAAATCAGAATTGCCTTAGATGTGATATGCCATGATGAAATCCTATATTGATGCCAGATATAACGAGAATCGCAATCTTACAGTCATGTATGCTTGATTTGCTACGCTAAGAAATAATCAACTATATTAATTTTTCTCTTGTGACTTTCCCTTTACAGTTGCAATAGTAGGACCAAATGGAGTAGGCAAAAGTACATTCCTGAACTTACTCAAGGGCGAGCTTGAGCCGGTAAGTACATTTGTATTTGCTATATTATGATAACCATATGTAAATGTTTAGTTTTTGTTAGTACCCTTTTGCTATGAGAGAAAATTATTTGCCGAATGATAAGTCATTTTTAGGAATAATTTGGTATAACTTCATTCTTCGTTTGAATAAAAATCTTTGTAATTCTGAAAGGGTCTTGTGAGAGTGATCTGGATAGTGTTATCTGTTACGCTTAAACGTATAGATTAGTTTCGGGAGAGACGGTGCTCCAGTTATATAATTACTCTGTGAGATGCAGTAAAAGTATTTACATTTTGAAATTAAAGAATAGAGTTCAGAGTTTGTTTTTAAAGAATCGACTCAGAAATGGCTTGATTATGGCAAAATTGAAATAACACTGTGCCTTTTTCATCCTACTTTTTCCTCTTCAATTATTGTCTTGTTGATTTTTTTATATGTATTTTATTGTACTTTTATTGTTTATGTGTTGTATTTTGATGAAATTGAATAAATGTATTTGAACTTTGAACTTTGTCTTTACTCGCACTCCGCACCACATGCAAAATGAATGGGAATTCACAATCCACACACATACCTCTGAAATCTCCATTCATCTCACCCCGGCCCCGCTGGTCGCCCATTCAACTAGGGGTCTGTAGGAATAATGTTCGGATCACATTTTCCAACTAAAATAATCATAATACAGTCAAACCTGTCTATAGCGTCCACTGTCTATAGTGACCACCTGTCTATAGTGGCCACTTAAATTGATCCCCCCCAGGTGAAAATGCATGTTATGGAACCTGTCTATAGAGGCCACCTGTCTACAATGACCACTTTTTCCGTTTCCCTTGGGGTGGCCTCTGTAGACAGGTTTGACTGTCTATGCAAAAATCTCTCCCCTATTCCATTCACATTTATATTGATGCATGTAAAGCAATTGTGAAAAAAACTTTGGCTTGTCTTATATAAATTTCTGTATCCTGACTATTACGAGTTTATACATTGACCATTATCCTCTCTTTCAGGTAAAGGGAGAGGTACGAAAGAACCACAGGTTACGGGTCGGATCTTACAGTCAGCACTCGGCAGATCAGCTCACGATGGATGTCAGCCCTGTAGAATACCTTCAGGTATGAACATTAAGCATTTGAAAAGACAGCTTACCATGAGATAAGCACAGTAATCATTCAGCAGACTCGCTTTCCATGGGTATAAGCCCAGTAAAATACAAATTACAATGTGCCTATTGGTGAATATAGTACATTAACGTGGAGTCAGCTCAGAATACTTACAGATAAGCATATTCAGAAGTAGGTGGAAACCACAGGTTCCGGGTCGGATCTTACAGTCAGCACTCGGCAGATCAACTGACAATGGATATTAGTCCAGTAGAATACCTTCAGGTATGTACATTAAGCATTTGAAAAGACAGCTTACCATGATATAAGCACAGTTATCATTCAGCAGACTAGCTTACCATGGGTATCAGCCTATGGAGTCAGCTCAGAATACTTACAGGTAAGCACTTTCAGGAGCACATAGTAAGCACAGGTTAGTGGTGGGATCTTACAGTCAGCATTCTACTGACCAACTTACGATGGATGTCAGTCCAGTAGAATACCTTCAGGTATGTACATTAAGCATTTGAAAAGACAGCTTACCATGATATAAGCACAGTTATCATTCAGCAGACTAGCTTACCATGGGTATCAGCCTATGGAGTCAGCTCAGAATACTTACAGGTAAGCACTTTCAGGAGCACATAGTAAGCACAGGTTAGTGGTGGGATCTTACAGTCAGCATTCTACTGACCAACTTACGATGGATGTCAGTCCTGTAGAATACCTTCAGGTATGTACATTAAGCATTTGAAAAGACAGCTTACCATGATATAAGCACAGTTATCATTCAGCAGACTCGCTTATCATGGGTATCAGCCCAGTAAAATACAAAGTACACTGTTCCTATCGATGAATGAAAGACATGTATGTAGAGTTGGCTCAGAATTCTTACAGGTATGCATATTCAGAAGTACAGTACGTGCAAACCACAGGTTACGGGTGAGATCCTACAGTCAGCACTCGGCAGATCAGCTCACGATGGATGTCAGTCCTGTAAAATACCTTCAGGTATGTACATTAAGCATTTGAAAAGACAGCTTACTATGAGATAAGCACATTTATCATTCAGTAGACTAGCTTACCATGGGTATCAGCCTATGGAGTCAGCTCAGAATACTTACAGGTAAGCACTTTCAGGAGCACATAGTAAGCACAGGTTACGGGTGGGATCTTACAGTCAGAACTCGGCAGATCAGCTCAGGATGGATGTCAGCCCTGTAGAATACCTTCAGGTATGTACCGGTACAATAAGCATTAAGCGAGACAGCTTACCATGAGATAAGCACATTAATCATTCAGCAGACTCGCTTATCATGGGTATCAGCCCAGTAAAATACAAAGTACACTATTCCTATCGATGAATGAAAGACATGTATGTAGAGTTGGCTCAGAATTCTTACAGGGAAGCATATTCAGAAGTACAGTACGTGCAAACCACAGGGAACAGGTCGGATCATACAGTCAGCACTCGGCAGATCAGCTAACGATGGATGTCAGTCCTGTAGAATATCTTCAGGTATGGTAAAAGCTGAAATTTTAGCAGGAGTTTTATTTTCGCTAATTTCATGAGTCTGAAAACTATCAGTGTCTATCTAAAATTTTGTCTCGTCTTTAAGTTTGCGCTCATGCACTTCATGGTGCATGAATTTGAGAACATTTCTTGGATCATTATTAAAGTTATGTTAGGTAGTGGATTGAATTAGCTTGGTTGTACATTAATTGTCCGCTTTTTCATTGAAGAAAATGAATGGTTCTCAATTGACAGATAAAGTTTTTCAACATTTTGATTACTCCTTGATGAGTATGTTTGAATAATTGATAAATAATAATACTAAGGGGGTGTTGTTCATAAATTGCAATTGATTGCAGATCAACTGCAAATCAGTTGCAAATTGTAACGCTTGTTTTTTATTCATGCATGATATGCGCTTCTAAAAAGGCGCGCATGAAACAATGATTTTGATTGGCACATTCCGATCAATTGCAACTTTTGAACAACACCCCCTAAAATTAACAATGGAAAAATTTTAAGCACTTAAATAACTCTTTGATATTAAGGTATGTTTCAATTAAGATAAATGTACTTGTTCCATTATGCAGACGAAATACAACCTACAATACCAGGACAGCCGCAAGCTGCTAGGACGGTTCGGTTTAATAAGCCACGCCCATACCATCAAGACAAAGGATCTGTCAGGAGGTCAGAAGTCGAGGGTAGCTTTTGCCGATCTTTGCCAGAGCCAACCAGATGTCATTATATTGGTGAGCAGGACAGAATTGTTTAATTTTTTTCGGGGGGGGGGGGGGGGGTGGTAGAGAGAAGGAAGGGGAATTAGGAGCAGGTGCTAGCTAGGTACCTTTTTTAGCCATGCCCAAGCCATCAAGAGAAAGGGTTTGTCAGGTGGTCAGAAGTTGAGGGTAGCTTTTGCCGATCTTTGTCAGAGCCAACCAGATGTAAACATATTGTTGAGCAAGACTTGAATTTTTTTAATTATTATATTTTTTTTGGGGGGGGGAAGGAATTGAGAGAAGGGTTTTAGACTTGTACCATCAAGATTTGTCAGGAAGTCAGAAGTATAGGGTAGCTTTTTCTGGTCTTTGCCTGAGCCACACAAATGTTATCATATTGGTAATTATTACAGGTCGGGGATATTGTTCTTTTTTTTGGGGGGGGGGAGGGATAGGAATTGGCCAATGGGGACTAAATTGATGCTTATTTTCAAAGAGTTTCTTTATTTGAAGCATAATTGTAATCCATGCAATAAAAAGTTTTCTACTTTGTAAGGTCTGATACATGTAGATGGTGCATAGTATTGTGAATTTGAATTTACTATATGATATTTAATTATTGTCCCTTCTGTATATGATCAACAGGATGAACCTACAAACAACTTGGATATTGAATCCATCGATGCCTTGGCTGACGCTATCAACAATTATACTGGAGGTTAGTCATTATTTCTTGTCCTTGTCCTTCAAATTTTCCAGCCATTTTGGATTAAGAGGGAAAAACATGATTTGTGGAGGGCGTTTTATAGAGCTTGTTGCCAGCGATAAGCAGTCATTTCCGACAGCTGCCATAATTACAGTCAGCGATAGTGTGTTTCATCCAATCAAAATCAAGGATTTCTTCAGATTAGTCAGCGCTGACTAATTGTCACTTGCGACAATCTTCATGAAACACCCTCCTGATCATCCTAAACCAATGTTTTCTTTGCATTTTACATTTTTTTTTAGGATACTTTTGCTACACATCCTTTGGGAAATATCTTTCTGTGCTCTTTTTAGAGAAAACTCTTTCCTATTTTTTCTCAGTTGGGGAAGTAGAGATGTACCACTAAATTGCAGTTTCTGCCTAATTGGGAGGGGGAATATTCCAAACTCAATGTAGAGTGACAAATGTCTTTGAGTTTAGTTTAATTGTAGATAGACATATGCCCTAATTTTGTTCTTCTTTGATCATATTCCATTGTATTTTTTTTACATTGTGCCTTTCATAATATTTTACCAATATGGAAAAAGTACTCTTTTCCATCTAAATATACATTTCATATTCAATATGACCTAGCAATCATAGAGCTAGAGGGGCTTTCACAAAACTATATGGACCTGCCCCACATAATATTTCCACTGTTTATTTTCTACCAAAGACTACCAGTATGTTTAACACAAGATTGTTGATTATTACAAATTAAATGGGACCTAACCACGTTTGTAAATGCCCAATACATAATCGGACTCGGAACTCCTTGTTAAATCTTCTTCCTCTTCCTTTTTTTGCCGCTTTTAGGTGTGATTATCGTGAGTCACGACGCCAGGCTGATCACAGAGACAGACTGCCAACTCTGGGTGATCGAGGAGCAGACAATCAACGAGATCGATGGTGATTTCGACGATTACAAGAACGAACTCCTACAAGAGCTTGGAGAAACAGTCACTCAGAATCAGAAATGATTGACAGGAACTCTGACCTTTATGCATGTGACCATTCAACTTTTCTGCTATATCTTGAACAATGTCCTGAAAAAAGTCTCTTTCAATTTTGAAAAAAATGTCTTGTGATATACGTGCAGGGTATGAGACCATTAGAGGGAAGGGAGAACAGTGACGTATCCTTTATGCTAATTTCAGTAAAGATCTCCTTATTTAAACTTGTGCTTCATAATGTCTCCACTTACATCAAGTATTAAAAAGAAGACCTTACTGATTGAATCAAATGCTGGAATTTGATTCAAGGGAAAGCACTGTAAGAAATCATTTTTTTTTTTTTTGCTCTTCATTGTGAAAAATTCCCCGTGAAAGTGGCTGCTGGCAATGCATTTGTCTCAGATTGCAAACTGGTTTTAAGTAAACAACTTGTCAGTGGTGCAAATTTTAAAATTTGCTATATATTTCATGAATTTTGTCTTACCAGTGTTAGCCATATTTCTGTACGCTTGTCCCACATTTTCAATGTTAAATCATGGACTTCTCACAGAAGATTTTCGATTTCACTTTTGTGTAAGATGTCATTCCTTTGAAGTCTACACTCCCAAAATTTGTATCCTTTCTTAATCCTGAATTTCCTGTTCATGTATAATGATGAAACAATTATTACTAGTGTTTTCTTCTCTACAGGGGCATAGCTATATCAAGGAGCTTTCTTGGTTATATAAGGGTGGTATAGACATATTATTAGGTGTTATTACTCAAAGAATATCATGTTTATTGAGTCCAATTTTCTTTCAAAGTTCAGATTATGTTCCTTTAATTAAAAAGAGAATTACTCTTATTTTTGCCTGTATTGTAAAAAATAGAACTAATTAAAAATGAAATAGACTATATAATGCTCATGTTGAATTATTATGAAGTTTAAAAGAGCTAGAACTTCGATCCTTGAAGAATTGAAATTTATTCAATGGTGAATTATTATGGCAGATGTAGGTATTTGTCAAGAACAGAATATGGAAATTAATATTGAGTTACTGAAATCTCTGTTTATTATTATTTAAATGAAGTTATATACTCTTCTCTGTAGCACTGGAAAGCTTTTTTTCAATCAAGATTTAAAATTGCAAGCTTTTCTTTGAGGACAAATGCTTGCTGCATGAAAGCTTTGTTTACAGAAAGCATTCCAATATCACAAGAGATGACTGGCATGAAAATGAAATCCTGTTTTTGTAAATGGAAAGTCTTAATGACTGTCACCAAGTGAAAAAGGAACGCTTTGGTTGTCTGAGCTTTAACCCTTCCTGCGCCGGCTATAGAACCCCCCGTGCGCCAGGCTAAATTGGGGCGATTGAAACTGGGCACTCCTTTTTGTAGAACATTTTTTAATTGCTATGTAATGCTATATTTCCGACACGCTTGTGTGAAAGCTAAATCCGTAATGAATTGATACTGGTCGGAAATTCACACTGTACGGTCGCTAGCGCGGCGCAATCGTATTGATTTTCGGAAAAGTACTATTGTGCCGATCGGCACGCTTGGCGATCCATCGACTAATCCGATTTGATCCCTTGGCGACGGATGAGTTAATTATCCTTGACGACGGATGAGTTAATTATCCTTGACAACTCTCTGGTTACATATTATGACCTTATCCTAGAAAAAGTACTCTATTCTCATTTTATTATATTTTCTAAAAATATCAAGTTTTCTTTGATGGAAAGGATCTCTGCAATGTTGTGTAGTGTATTTTATTTTAAGCTTTTAAGTAAAGGAAGTACAGTCCAACCTCGTTATAAAGAGCACTGATGAACGAGATCTCGTTATAACGAGGTAATTTTCCTGGTCTTATCTCTTTTTTTTTTCCTGATATAACAAGGCTTCGATGTGAATAGACAATTTCTCTGGTCTCAAAGACCTTGTTTTAATGAGGTTTGACTGTATTCTGTAAATGAATGTATCCTTTGATGTTTCTTCTTACATTCTACATACATCCTGTTTTCAAACGTTTTCTTTTGATGTCACATTCAGCCATTTTGAAGGACAATACAAAGAGATCCATGCATCAACCATGAAAACAATGGCTTAATTATTTTAGGGTTGTTGCTAGAAAGTTGCCATCAATTGCAAGTTGCAGTTCATGCACCAATCAAATCGATTGTTTCATTTGCGTCTTGTCAAAAGTACAGACATTGCGCAAATTAACATTTGTATTTAAATTTGCAACTGACTGGCAGTTGATTTGCAATAAATTACAACTTTCTAGCAACACCCCCATAGGTTGATACATTTAGACTCACTATTGTCTCCTAACAGAGTTGAATAAATGATATTACTGGAAACAATAATTTGTTGTGAGATGGTGGGTTACAAATCTGTTACCTCGATAGAAATAATACTGGTATATGAACTCATCAAATGAATAAAGAATACTACATGAAAACATGTAAGTCATCTTTCTGTAAAGCATTTTATTGATGTCGTTTTGTACATTGTGTATAAAAAATATCTTATCACCAACACACATAGCACATATATTTCCTATAAATATTTGGCAAGAGCATTATGAAGTGCATAATAATAATGTTGTGGTGGTTCTATCAAGGAAACTAACTAAAGGTTCACGTACCTGCCAATCTAAAAACAAATCATTTATTTTTGTATTCATTTATTCTGTCGACTGTAAAAACCTATATTTTGGCTGGGGTTTTATTTTCACGAATTTTGCGGCCATAGATTTTCTTAAATTTTCACTCATTAGAACGCCCATAGACTTGTGTACAAAAATCTTTCAAAATATGAAAATAGCAACACGCTAACGCGTGAAAAGTTCTGAAATTCTGTTGATTAATTTGCTAAAAATGTATGTATGCTAAAATATTGGCTTTTACAGTAGTACACATCTTTTCATTTTTGAACTGCTTGACAGGCAGATGAGGAATAAAAATGTGAGCATAATGTTTTAGGGGGGTTGCTAGAAACTGCAAGTTGCAGTTGATCAACACATGTCAATCACAATTATTGTCTTATGCACATCTTGGAAAAAGCGCAAACAGTGCACAAATTTAGATGTGTATGTCAATTTGCAACTGATTTGCTGTTGATATGCAATTGATCACAAGTTTCTTGCAACATCCCTTTAGGTTAGCAGGTATGTTAAAATGTGGCATCATATTCATATGAAGCAAAGCATGGTATATTAATTTGCTAATTTTGATTCAGGAAACCTTGCCCTATTCAACCTTGAATAAGTTGAATACTCATGTGAGATATTATCAAGCCCTGGGCGGTGTTTCACCAAGTTACGAAAGACTTTAAGAACGACTACGTACGACTGGTATCAGTTCTGATGAATGATAGAGAATCTCACGTGTATTAAACTCATTAACATATTCCAGTCTATCTTAAAGTCTTGCGTAACTTTGGAACGATTTGGTGAAATACCGCCCTTGTCTCTGTATATTTTGTCAAAATTTCTCCAAAATGAAGCTATTTCTTTCAGTTTCACAAAATTCGAGTCGGACAAGGTTGATTGCCATTTTGTGAATATTCTTTGGTGATTTAATAAGATGGGTGATTGGTTGAATATTTTAGGCTGAGGACGTAATCACTGTGAGCAGAAATGACTGAGAACTGGGATAAACTAAACAACTTCATTCAAGCCCTCACAATATTTGGTCAAATTTTCTCTATGATATGATGCTAGATCTTTTTGCTCCACAAGATATGAAAGTTGGGTGATTGGTAAAAGTATGAAGCTTCCCTGTTCACTCACAAACGGGTGTTCAACATATCTTGGCAGAATAAGAGGGAATGAAATGTCTTATGTGTTCATCTAGCTATTGTTAATGCTTGGATAGAAGTTCTTTACCTTGTCTCAGACCTTTTGTCCCTTCTGCTCACAGTGAATTTAGGTACTTCTTTTTTTCTTCTCTGTGAGTTAGGAGGGACAAAGTTTTGGGACAAAGTGAACAAGCTCCATTCAAGCATTAACAATAGCTAGATGGACACAAAAGAAATATCCACCCTCTTATGCTGTGAAGAAAATGTTAAACAAGAGTGAAAGATTGAAAAGATTGAATGAAGATGTTTGCTTTGTCCCAGTCCTTTGTCCATTTTGCTCACAGTGGCAGAATGTATGGCTTATTTCTTGGGAGCTGTCCCATTTGCAACTGCGAGGGCCTCTTGACTTTCAGATTTGAAGCATACCTGTAGAGAAAAGTTAGATGGAAAGAGAGAGAGATAAACAATTAGTAGGTCAATTTAGAAGCCAATATTGCATTTGATATTAGATTCAATAATAAGAGAAGAGTTAAATGTATCACAATGACAAATTCAATTTGGCTATGCAGTCAGGCAGTATATTAATCTGATTATGAGTGGATTTGGCATTTCGTGAAGGAAAGGAAATCAATTATCTGGAGGAATAATACATTAAATCATTCAATGTCATACCCATGTAAAATGGCAAAGTGAAATATATTTAGTGCAAACTTGCTGTAAAGCGGACTGAGATAGGATTCTGAAATTCTTGTTGATCCCTATTTCTTTAGTTATTTTTTTTTTAATTCAAGCTTATGAATATGTTACCATAATCCTTTGACTTGTTTCACAAAACTTTGCCATTTATTACACCAACTTTGAGAATGGTGTATGGCAACCAGTCATCAAGGATTTCACTTGACTTGTCATTAATGTTTTCATATTTTTTAAAGTTTTAGGGAATTGGTACCAGGTTTGTGTTTCATCATGAGAAGAAAGACATTAAGAATGACTGGTATTCGATTTTGTTAAAAATATATAATGATATGCACATTCAGGGCAAGAACAGATACGAATCGTTCTTAAAGTTGTTCTTAGATTTTCTTATCTTAGTGAAACACTGCCTATGTATGACAATTTTACTATTCTTTTCCTTTCTTGGTACCAATAACCTTTATAGCCTGCTTTTACTGTATGCCATAAATGGATATTGACATGAAAATTACCGCTTGGCAAACTGCAGCCTTGTTGATCTGCGAAGCCTCTGCCTTGCACGGCTTGTTTGGAATTGAGATTTGGAACATCTTCCCAGCTTTATTCTTCTGCTCCTCCCGGCTTGTACCATCCGACAACGCCGTCCTCGTCGTGCTCTCTCGGAAAGTTGATGACGCAGGCGGCTCCAGCGAAATAAAGCGCTTTCTGCCGTAGCTCCCATCGATGTCGGAGTCATGCTGAGAAACCTTCGCTGGGGAGGAGTTGAATCGCGCTTTGGACGCCTTGAACATGGATGCATTGACGTACTGACGCGAGGTGCTGGTGTCGAGGGACGGGTTCGCCGAATGAATCGGGCGGTGGTGCTTCGTGGCCGAATTGAGGCGTTGGCCGCGGACGCCGAGTCCGTGAGCGATGGCTACACTGGTGGGTAAGCCGTTATGATCCGGGGAGAAGGATTCATTGGTTGGCGAGGTTACGGAGATTGTCTTAGGTGATTTGTAGAGCATTGGTCCTGTATGATGCTTGGCTCCTGTCTGCTTGTTGGCACTGTCCACGGATTTCTGTTGAAGAACAGCGTGATTTTAAAGATTGAATTTTATAAAACATGAGTTATGGCAATTATTATCTATATGGTGGTGTCCAATATTGATATATGCTTCATATCTATATGTAACAAAAGTATCTTTTTTTCTTCCTCGCTATCCATGAGTTAGGCAGCACACCTGTCTTCTGACAAGCATCTGCAGAGCTGTCAAGTCTCCCTGATTGAGCAGGAGACTCCCAAAAATTAGCAGTTTTAGCAATAATTTGTGACAACATTACCCGATATATTTTTTATATAACTAATTTACTCACCTGTCTGCCTGCAAGTCTGAGGTAATGCGCAGCTTGCAGAAGATGGGAGTAAAAATCTCGAAATGCAGACCCTTCCGAAGACATCACGCCGTTATTCTTGTAACCATAGCAACTGTCATCAAGTGTAACCCCAGTGGAAAAGTTTCCCGCCATACCGCTGAAAATGATGAAATATAATGTCATTAGTTGGTGCATCTATTCATTCGACCATTCATTGAAGGGAAATTTGAAGGGTAACCAATCTCTGTAATTGTCTTGTTCTCATTAAATAAAGGAGAATCCGATGAACAAACTGTGAAAATTTGAGCAAGATCGGACAATCCGTTCAAAAGTTATGAATTTTTAAAGTCACAGAGATCTGACGATCACTGCCGCTCATTGGGATCCGTGCGATGGCAAAGTCGGCGGAATCTGTGAGTCATGTCGGACAACTTCTCATTCACCTTGTACATAGTATTTAAAAAAAATGGATAAATGTGAATTTCAGAATAAGGTTGCAACAGGATTCTTCTCAAAATACATGCATAATCTATTAAGAAATGCTATACCCCAACTGAAAATTTAAATTTTGTTGACTTTTCCGAAAAAAATAGAAGAAAATGTGAAAATTTGTGTACAGAGTGAATGAGGAGTTGTCCGACATGACGTCACAGATTCCGTCAAATTTGCCGATCGCACGGATCCCCATCAGTGGTAGGGCTCGTCCTATCTCTGTGATTCTGAAAATCCATAACTTTTGAACCCTTCCCGCACTGTGAGCAGAAGAAGCAAAAGGATTTGGACAAAGTAAACAACTCCATTCAAGCATTTATGATAGCTTTGTGATTAAGAAAATAAGATTGCTTCCCTTTTAATTCACCGAACAGATGCAACATATGTTCGAAATTTCTTCTCAGAAAAGGAGGGAAGGAACTTTCTTTCATGTAAAGATATGGATTCTTCAATGAAGATGTTTACTTTGTCCAAATCATTGTCCCTTCTGCTCTCAGTGATGGAAAATTAACTGTTTTTCAGTCAGTGAAAAATAGGGAAATTGTCACAATATTCATTTGGTAATTCATTGTGCATCGAAGTAGGTTGAAATGAGTGACTTATCATGCTTATGCCTCTACATTTATGGTACATCATAAGTACATGTACATGTGTTTTGCATTACTATCTCAATGAAGAAAAATAATATCACACTTCAATAATTCTCATCAATCTCATCAATCAAAATGTATTGAGTAAGGCAACATTACAAATGATTGTGTAGACCAAGCAAAA
Organism: Temnopleurus reevesii; assembly: GCA_036244855.1. Classification (NCBI taxonomy): domain Eukaryota; kingdom Metazoa; phylum Echinodermata; class Echinoidea; order Temnopleuroida; family Temnopleuridae; genus Temnopleurus; species Temnopleurus reevesii. The sequence goes on along the minus strand of BQKZ01001168.1, from coordinate 28,249 downwards.
ACTTTTAAAAACTGTAGGTATGGTTAGTGTTATAAAAACGGTTAATGATATTAAACAGCAATTTGTAACACTATGATACACTTTAACAGCACATTTTACCGTTCAAGTTTTTCCTCGTAATGCATGATATAAACAAGTGGATAGGTCTTGGAAAACAATTATAACCTTTGAAAAGTATTTGAAACCGACCAGTCTTGGTTATGATGAACAATTAAGTACTGTAGTGACAAAAAAGTCCAGTCAAATGAAATGTGTGTGTGGGATTTCAATTTGAATATCATTCCTCTCCTAAAAATGCTAACAAGATGTATCACTATGTCATCCATGATGTTTGTTTTAACATCAAAGTTGGAAAATTACTAAGGGAGAGTCTCAATCTAGTGATACCAAACTTTTGTATGTTTTTGTGTGTGTTTTTATGCAAAGATAATATCCAGTATATATAAAATAGTTGGTATCTAGTTACCGTATAATTTGAAAACCATGATTGGACTTCAAGATTTGAATGTTATATTGATTGTATTAAATTTGTGAACCGTTTTGGGCTATAAGGGCTTAAGACCTCTAGGTTACAGTTAGGGGCGCCAAAATTGTTATTAAAAGAGTTGCTAAGGGCGCCCCCCCCCCCATGAGCTGATGACTTTTTTAATTATTTAGTTGTCAGCTTGTCGAGGGAGAGAGGGCGCAAATTGTCTCCCTTCTTCGATATGATTTGTCAATTAGGGAGAGGCACCGATGGCTTGACAAGCAAAGTTTTGAATTTTCAAATCGGACCCCTCTCGGACCCCTCCCATATGCCCATTTAAAATCAATAATGATATATTTGTTGATTAATACAACTTACCTGTATAACTGAGGTGGTAATATCATGAATGTCATGCGGGTTATTGGTGATTCATGGAGACAGTTAGACACAAAAACAAAATGACATGATTATTGTTAAAAGAATATTAACAGTTATGACTGTTAACATGGATACATTTGTTAGGTGACCCGACAGTTGCTCCGGCGTCAATTGCTCCGGTTCATTTTTCTGGCTAGGAGTAGGGTTAGGGTTAGGGTTATGATAGGGTTTATGATTCAGAATGATGTCAAGATTAGGATTAGGGTTAGGGTTAGGTTTGGGATTAGGTTTGACATTAGACTTACTGTGTCAGTTTTTTGCCGGAGCAATTGTCGCCGGAGCATTTGTCATGGAACCATTTGTTATGACGTTGTTAGTTTTACGTAATGATACACGAGACAAATGGAACTCTGGATGGAATATATGAAGTTGTTACAAAATTAATTCATCGTGATTAGACTGTGATCAAAGGCGATCATTTTTATGCCAAAGTAGTTATTGATTGATCTGTAAATTACACCGAGGAACAATTATAAGTAATAATTTATCGATTACACATATCATATTGATAGCTTTGATATATAAATTGCATTATGAAGCACTTTATTGTTAACTCTGCATAATATAATTATCGTTATGAAATTATTAGAAAGGAGGGGAACTTCAGGATACATACGAAGACAATCTACGTTAACAACGTTTACTTAATTTGGATATAAAATCCACCTGAATAATAAAACGAACGATTTCATCTTTATTTTTTTTTACCGTGACGGAGACTTGACAAAGATCTATCAGTACTATCATAATAATTTCGTACCTGGAACGTCCAAATACAGTACACTTATAACAGTCTAAACACTATACATGTACTTCACAATCTAACAATATCACTTTAAGTCGTCAGAATAAAACACTTTCTTACAGAGGAAACAAAAATAAAGCATCTATTGGTCAAATTAATTTCTCAGCAGCACACCCAAAACACAGGAAATTGAAGAAAACTGCATATCAGAGTTAAGCCACTATCAGAGGAAAAGGGGATTTTTCTAAAAACTACAAGCAACGAAGAAGTAGACTCAAATAGTCGGAGAGAGAAATAGATACCAAATGATCCATGTTAATAAACTTTGTTATACCGTCACTGGTTTTACGAAGCGGCCTACTAACGAGGGGTGCATGGTTGCACGAACCAGTCGTAGCACGAACCAGTCGTAGCAATTCAATTGAAATAGATGCGATTGAAATAACATTAACATCAATGGTATTGTACTTGGCGCAATATCGGGGTTTCTACGTGTTAAAGCAGCGGCGCCCCCGTAGTTATAGGCCGGTTCATAAAAATGCTGACGGATCCCTGTTAATAGACTTGGAAATTAAAGTTTATGCCTTTCCACTAAAGTCTAAGATTTTTTAATTCTAGATTATATATTTATTTGCCTACCTATCTTCGTATTCAGATATCTCTTCATCAATCGCCTTCAGCAAATTGTTTTTACTCACACGAGTCACATGACTGCGAGGGGTTTAGGCAATGGATTGAATTAGAAACAAAATATTAAACTTCGAATGATAAATCGTAAAGTTATCATTATTTCAGCTGGCTTTCTGTGTTAGTAAATTTGTTTTGAATTGATTTTGAATGTAAGATATACGGTTTGCCAAAATGTTGTTATCTGCATTCAAAGTGCGATATAACAACAACAGTCATCGTGTTGTTTTAATGTATTTCTGTGATAAAACAAACTTTTAACCAAATTCATAGCTTGAATTGTTCTTACACTTTTCTGGTTTGTTGCAAATTATGAATACCGAGGGGTTTCCAGTGAATATTTTGTAGCCACATGACTAGAATGGGAATATTACTTTCATGTAGAAAGGGAACGTCATAAAAGATGGACACCTTGATTTAGGATAAAGGCCTACCCAAACAGTAAAGACGATTGCTACCAAAGAAAGTGCCCTTTTGCGTTATTAAATCCAAATTTTGCGCATAGTCACCTTAATCATATCCGGTAGGCAAAGTACTTTTCCCCAAAAGTACTTTCCAATAAATCAAGGGGATATTTATATTGATAATATTGACAAAATAGTTCGTAATTGATTGCATTTTGAGGAGAAGGAAAAAACAACATATCACGCCTGTAGAAGAGAGACCACCTGCCGTCAAAAACAAAACAAAATCAAAGGGAAAAGAAAAAGTGTAATACCACAATGTGATGCGTGTAGCATAATGTGATAGATTTTTACTGCAAGGGGTAGTGGAGAAAAGTGGAACACACGTGATCAATGACGTCAGGGTTCGTGTAGCCAATCACCGGGTGGGTGTGGTTGTTCAAAGAGGGAGTGTCTTTTAGAGTCGGATGAATATTACCCGGCGGTCTGTTCGCACAGCTTGAGTCCGTGATTGCATGTAACTAGATAATGTAGTACCAACATCAATGCATATGCATATTTTCAAATTTTTTTGACATTTTGAGGAACGTTTCAGAATTCAAATCTTCAATAAAATGAGGGTCGGTATAATCCGTTATGTTTTAGTCATGTATACTGATCGTTATTGGGTGTGCGTCACCCAGGCCCCATCCGCCCCTTCGTTATCTTGTTATTTCAATGCATAAAGAAAGAAAAGCAAAGAACTGATCGATTTCTCCGAATTCAATGAAGAATTATCGACAGCACTGCCCTTCTTTATCACTTACGAATGCAACAAAAAGAAACATCGTTGAATTAGTTTCGACACGTTCTAATATATGACATAGCCTTCTGCAGTGCATCCTTGAAAATACAACATCCAGTTTTCAATTGTCACAAGAGCTAGCCAAACCGGCGAACATACACGAGTTAAAATCATATTATGTTATTTTACAATTGTAAAAATACATTATAAAATCAATGTGTCATCGTGCATGCGGAATTCATGAACTGTGATAAAATATGGATTTTAACATAACACCACGTTGGTTAGGCAAATGAATTAAAGTGAAATTGTGATAAATAGCAGGCATGCATATTATTATATATTTAGACAATCATTAGTCATGGTGGTAACCAAAATAGCATTCCTTCATATTTAAACTCTAATTTCCTCGGCCTTAAAAAATTAATTTTCTTGGAAAATGTACATGAGAGAATGAAAATCGATTAAAATTAAACATTTTTGAGCTATTTACGGGTTTGTAAAACCGACGATGAAATGTGTTTTCAGTCTTAGTATTTATAGCTTGGTAACTTAAAAAGGGATGCACTTGCCCAGTGAGTTTCTTTCGTTTCACCAAGGTAGTCTTAACAATAAGAATCGCCTTGTGATCGACTGTAATTTGTATTTATATGTGCTATAATTCCTTCGATGTTTCAACGTAACATTTGTTTCTCTATCAGACAACCCAAATTCAATTTGACTCCACTGCTTTTGCAGTGCAGTAATTTATAAAGTCTGGGCGAAACATCGAAAAGCTATTGTTGGTATTCTTCTTGATAGACATCTTAATACCTCCTTTAAAACTGTATAGGGCCTACACTTACCCAAAGGCAACGGGAAGGGTGTGGTGATCAGTTGTAGCTGGGAATTGAGTTGATTTCCAAAGAGGATGCGCTCCATTTGGCGGACTACCATACTGCAAGGAACCCTTTGCGTCAGCAGCCGCCGTTGCCGATGAACCACTCGGACTTTGCAGAAGAGGATTGTGAAACGTCGGCCTCGAACCGCTGCTTGGCGCAACCGCGGTTGAGCCCGCAGCGGTTGGCGTGACGCTTTGCGGTTTGAGCTGCGCTCCGTCGTCCGTCGAGGTAAATTTGTGCGGTAAATTCGCTGAATGTGCGCTGTCTCTGGTTGGTTTGGGAGCAGAACCCGGGACACGAGAGCCTGGGATGCCCATCCAGTGGCTATACACCTGTCTTTTTCGGTTAGCTGCTTCGGTTAGCGTGCAGTAACGCGGTAACGACGTTTGTTCATTATATACCGCTGTACCTTGTGATGATACAGCTCGAGGTAGAATGGTCCCCGATGAGGAGCTGGCTGAGTCGGGATTGCTGCTTTCACTTCTTTCCGAGTTCTGTCTCTGACGCGACTTTGGAAGTAGTTGGCCATCCGATCTGTCACCAGACATTGCCGATTCAGGTGCCGTTGTTAACCGGCCTTCAGTCGTCTTTGGTTGACTCGGTTCAACCTTGATACCCGCTTCCGCTGCAGCATCCCCTGCGTAGTAAATGCACCTCTTGCGTCCGTACGAAGTGTCCTGAGCAGCCAACCTCTCCAGGGGTCCACCACAAGTATGGAACCTTCGGTACTGTTCCATATACTTCTTTGGATTGTGATAATGTCGGAACTCAAACTCCATCGTCATGGCCTTCATGCGGCTAGCCATCCGTGAGTTCAACGACAATCTTCTAACCTGCGCCTCTATGTCACTCTTCGTCATACCCTTGGACTTCTTCGGAGAAGGCGCCACTCGTCGATACTGTACTTTGGGATCCGGGACCCATCCGCAGAGATCGTCAAGGTACCTGGCAAGATGCTGGGATATTGTCTTTGCGTCCCATGATAAGTCGGGCTCGGGGATGTCGTCATCTTCAAGCTCGAAGTCGTGGAGTGTCCTCGTGATCATACGATCACGGACGAACGAGGGGCATTCGACTTCGGTCGTGCCTTCATCTTCCTCCTCGCTCGATAGTTCGATGGGTTTGGGTGGATTGTCGATGAGGGGTAAGGCAGGAATGCTTGTTGTTGCAGCAGGAGCAGCAACGGCAGCACCGGTCGAGCCATCCGAAGATGACGATGACGACGACGATGATGATGATGCCGAACTGCTGGATGATGCCGAAGCTGACCTGGTCGATGAGCCTGTCATGATTGTCTGTCTAATAAACACCTATCCCGTCTTGTCACCTGTGGACAAAACAAATTGCATCATATGGAATGAGACTGAATAACGATAATGAATGAAGATGATATGACCAAATATTTAGAAATAAGCGATCACTCGTGACATATCTTTACACACGTGTTTTCAGATATATCAACTTTCATTCAATATTTTTTTATCATTGTGACATAATGTTGAGAAACTTCATGGCTTTTTCACAAAAATTCCGCAATTAAATTTGAAATCTAGGGTAGATTTCGTTTATTTTCGTCTCTATATGCCTCTATCTAGTAGTACTTAGGTTTAAATGAAAATTCTTTGGACAGTTCAACGTGCATCTCAAACAGAATAGGCCATTTTGCCTGAATACAAATATATGTGAGTTTTTAAAAGTGGCCAATTTGCCTCCATCTATCTAATTTAAGATCATATTAAGAAATTGAAAGACTTGTTTAAATCAGATACAATCTTGCGAAATCTCATTGGTGAGACCTCAAAAAGTTTGAAAGGGGATAAAAATTACTTACTTTGTTATTAACGTTTTGTTTGATTATTGTTTGATGTTTTTCTTTTTACCAAACAATATGATTATAAAATGCTAATTGTTTTAGAATGATAGTCCAAAAGGTGATAAAAGAAAAACATTTACATCAGATTAAATGATTTTATGACGCTGTCAAAACGTAATATTGTTCTTACAAAAATCCAAGTCTATTCTCAATACCGATCTAGATTGTCTTGAGAATAATACAGTCATGCACCAATTCGAAGGGATGCTGTAGGCCCGGATCTCTAGGTAAGATGTATGTGGAGCAAAGCCGTGAATGGCTGCCGGGCTAAAGCCAGGGTAATAATAATGTAAAGCGCCTTGAGCACTCAGCAGAGTGGATACGTGCGCTATATAAATTGCATCTCTTATTATTATTATTATTATTTTTTGAGGACTTTTTGTTTTGCTTTGTTTTGTTTTGTTTGTCAAGTTAATCATTATTGTCACATTTGCAGTTGATCCTTGCATTTAGCCGAGAATAGTTACTAAATGGGATGGGGAAAAAAGTTGTTGACATTGAAGGTATAACAATTGAGTCAAATGTAACCAATGACATATTACTTCTTGGTGACATTTGACCAAATGGGGCATCATGTACTTTGAAAACACAATCGGATGAATATTGCATCATTCGATCGTGATTCTATGTTGAAAAAATGTTCCGTGCAACATAAAAAAAAGGTAAAATTCATTTTCCATCATTGTGACCGTAATTATAATCTGATTTTAAGATACTTCTTACACTATGTGATATGTCAATATAATGTTTTATAGATCTAGGATACAATTGATACTTTTACATGATGAGAGAGATGGACAAATCAAATATGTCGTACGGGACACACAAAATAATGCTCTACTTCAGACATATCAGAGGAAAACACTTCATAATTCTATGAAAAAAAATATATCCCAAATAAAAATAAAAATCACTTGACCGATAAATTTAAGATGAAATTTAAGCTTCAGAATATTATTATATAAATTTTTATCTCGTTTTATTTAGCAGTTATTATCGAAAATATGGGAAAAACTTGGAAATTTCCCAACATATGGAATCACTAAATACCTTGATACATGTTTTAACTTCGTATTTCTCAGTCCATCGTAAACTATTTGTTGTGCCATTGCCTGAGATCCAACATGAATAATTTACCACAATACATGTATAATACACTAGTGAGTGCAGGTCTCGAGGTAATTTTATCGTTGTTTTGTTCATTCTACATTTGATAGAATAATACAAGTCAATAATAGCAAGGTCAGGTGCGTTCCATCACTATATGTTTCGCCAACACTATTAAACACACGATCCCTTTGTCCATAAACGATTTCAGTTTACAACTGTCAATTGGTTATTGGAAAGATGTTTTATTGGTGAATTTATTCATCTGATTGAACGATTGCTCGATTTTTTCTAGTACATGTACACGGTTACAACAAAGTTGTTGCCACATTGTTACATTCAATTTCATACACTGATAAACTGTGTTTGAATGAATATACTCACATCTCTTCTTTATATCACTCCAGTCTCATGATCTGTTTCTATTCTACACGATATGCGTCTCTGTTTAATCCGGAGAAAAGCACAGTCTGTTCTCGCCATATTGTATGTCGCTCACTGAATATCAGATTTATACCCCTAAAACAGCACAACAGACAACTTTTGAACGACTCTTGCTACCCGTGCATGTTCTTACATCCAAAGTAATTCGAAGGCAATGGAACACCCTACACAGAAGGGTCACGAAATGTCAAACACAAAATCCCACTTGCGTACAAGTTCAGAAACGTCAACTGCGAGAAGGAAAATCCATATATTCATATCTCTCACCAAAGATATGGAATTGCTAGGATATGGAATTGCATAGAACGCACAGAATAAAAAGTGCGCGTAATACTTTAACGAATTCGTAAAGTTGTTCATCCACCCGGTTCATCCAAAAACGACCCCCGTCAATCGCCCGTAGCAACTCGACTTCAGCTCGAGGCACCTCAAGCTTTTTTCCATTGTATCAAAACGAATTTATCTTCTTTTGTGTGGTGTCTATTTTATGGCGACCAAATCAATCGATTTTCTGGAACCACACCGATCGGGAGATCATCTATACTAAGCGTTAGCCCCGGTCACATAGGGCCCGAAAACAACACGATTCAACACGACTCTTTGTTGATTAACAATAACTACCTCAAAACAATGAGTCGTGTTGAATCATGTTGCTTCCGGGGCTCTATGTGACCGGGGCTTAAAGTGTTCGACCAATCATCACACTAATCGGATCGATCTATTCCGATGTTTGTGTATTATCCACCTCGCCCGTTTTAAGTCGGATTACCACACTGTAAAACTATTGCACACTCCTTCTAAACGCCTTTAGTCAAGGTGTATAAACACCCGCGATATCAAACCATCGCTTTCAAATCATGTATATCAGAAGTCATTTTTACTGTTGGGACAATATCAGGGCTTGTATAAATTATGAACCCGTCTTCAACACTCAATGAACACTTAACCACAATGCCGAGTCTTGCACACGTTGCATTTTGATCAAAGTGTTCACAATCCATTTAAACATATCATAAGACAAATTAACTTCCCGAAACGTATTATCCGATGAATGTGATTGGGAATGTATCTAGAGAAAATTAACTGTTGGAAAATCGTTTAGATGCAAAGAATGTTTCAGAAGTTTAGCAGTGATTCCCTTTCAAGGCGACCGTGTCTGAGCAGATGAGGTTTCAGTTTTCGTATTGCATTGGCGGGGTTTCTGTTTATTCCACACTCGGCCCCTGACACACATTCAATATCTATACACTGAAAAAAGAAAAACTGATTCAACCTTTTAGCACCATAAATACTGAAGTTAAAAAGGTCCGATCTAGAGAAACAAATGAACTCTCTAAATTCCTAGGATTGAAAAGTCAATCGAAAAGATCATAGTCAGTGACCGATCCAAATTGGATTGAAATTTTCAATCTAACAGATTTGATTGAAAAATTTCAATTGAAATTTGGAATGGTCCCTGACTACAATTTATTCGATTGACTTTCAATCTTCGGAATTTAGAGAGAAATTAGCAAAGTGTAAAAGCACACCCAGTGTTACTTAGCACCGGATAATGTAGTGTTGTCGATTTAAATCTACAAGAAAACTTGACCATTGAGCGAGGGGATGGAATTTGTTTGGCCTCGGTTTGTTTGTAGATTGTTTATGAAGTGAGAATAACATAGGGGGTATCAATAGGGCACGTTTCAACAACACTCCTATTGTTGAGACTCTTTTCGGGAGGTCTGATATACGCACCCCGTCCACTTGTTTAATAGCATGAATGCTATTGTCCCCGTTCCAGTGCGAGGAGTTTTATTATTTTTTAAAACAATTGCGTTGTGATATATCAATCAAGATGATACAATATTTTTTGTGACTAAACGATAAGTTGATTTAAGCCCCCCCCCTCACCGCCTCAATTCAAATCTTTTGCGAGGAGGCCTGCATATCCTTCGTTTCAAGAAGGCTATATTCTAAAGGTTGCTGCAAACTTTTCTACTTCAAAGGCGTTCTTTTATTCATTCATTCATGTAGTTAACAAAGCAGTGTAAAACACAATAAAAAAATTAAAAGTTAGAATTAACATTTAAAGCTGTTTTTCGGTAGGAGCCAAAAGAAATAGTTCTTATATGAGACTTAAAAAAATACATACTAGGAAAAAAATTGCGCACGTAAGAAAAGGTTCCATCAGCTGCAAAAACTGGAAAAGGTGCAATATCAATGAAGGTGCAAAAAATGTATATCCTTTCGTGAGGTAGTCTGAGGAGAATATTGTCTTATGAAATATAGTTTTTGTCTTAAGTATTTTAAAGTAATTATTAAAGACTGTAATCAAATTCATTTTGATATGTTTTATTAAGTAATTTTGTAGAAACATTGGATATTCATCTACAACTTTTCAACGAACGAAACATTTGGACAAAACAACTTCATTGCTGAATGAACGCGATAGATAAAAACAACAACATGCAATTTATAATGTTCCAATGTCCATCGGTAAAGGCTTGTGATTTTTAATGGTGCTGAGCCGACCCCCACGAATGCTGCGTGTTTTTTTTTCAGATATTGCACCCGTTCAAAAGGGTGTAATATTGCACTCCAAAAGGTGCTCCTAGGGTTCAAAGTTGCACCCGTTCTACATTACATAACATGCTAAATCTAAACCATCTTTATTTCGATCTTTAATGATCGTTTAGGGCCTGTTTGCGTCTCTGAAAAACTTAAAATTATGAAATGAGACAAGGAATTATCCCAGTCTCCGTCATTTTCTGAAACTACGTATTAAAGCGATAGCAACTCTCACTATTGTTCCACGTAATGGAGTACGGTTCTGGTATCACACGCTTTGTCCGCCAGAGGGCAGCATAGTACTCCGTGATAAACTCAACATCGATGCAGCAAGAACAGTTTCCAAATAACTGTCAAGTTCAAGTTCAAGTTCAAGTTCAAGTTCATTTATTCAAAACCATCACTATATGACATAATGTTGACATACAATACATACAATTTTGACATACAATACATACAATTTTGACATACAATAATATAAGTCATAAAGAAACACAGTATAATTCAATTTATATCAAACAGTGAGTGGTTTTAGGACCCAGATAGAAGCTG
>BQKZ01001167.1:97607-111105 GCA_036244855.1 Temnopleurus reevesii | reverse complement strand
ATACGGCGGCTGCTAGCTGCTCGAGCTCTCAAACGGCGGTGTCATTTTCTTTTTGGCACGATCTTAAGCTTTTTTTTTACACAACGTGCCACGTGGCACATTCATTAACTTGATTTCAACCTTTCTCTGTAAATGGAAGAACACTTCGATACATGAAAGTAGTATGTATTACAGTAAGAGGTAAAATGCCAACGATTTACTCTCCGAATCGTCTGCTTCAGAATGCAAGAATGGCGAGTGGTGCATTTTATACGAACGAGCGATGTGATTGGTCAATGAGATATTTTAGCCGACTGCGCATGATATGAAGGATATGATTGGATTACTATTACATATACTCTGAAAATTGTATACATTTTATTAATTTGTCCACCTTTCTAATTACTACGATAGTTTTTTGCTTGACGATTTCGACAGGAGAGATAACTAATATATATTTATGATACAATATATGCGAAGTAGCTGTCATTATCGGCCGCAAAATCTGTACTTTTGGTGCATATACACCACGACTATAAATGGTATTGTTGACTCCCTCTTGCGACTGGCTTTGCAGTGTGGATACATCGTATGTTGTAATGGTATCATGCCCTGACAAGGGGAGTTGTAGGTTCGAACCCTGCTGCGTCATTTTCCACGTGCGCTATCCAGTCTTTTTAAGAATGCATTTCTCTCACGCATGGTCAGTTTCGTCGCTTCACAGCAAAATATTGAAAATTGATCGCTCTGGAGATGGAGATGAGACATAAATATAACAATGTGTAAATTTAAATACCATTCCGTCATTTAGGGAGATGTGGTTTTCCATCTCCCTTATTCGACCTAGGTCGACAAGTGCTTGTTAGTAATGGAAAGGAAATCCGATGGACTTTATCAATTTGCATTCGAAACTACCATTTGACCAGCTTATTATTATTATTTTTTTTTTATAGAAATTACCCCAAACATAGCAACCCCTACTCCTAAGGAGGTAAATTGAGTCTATCTTTAGCCGTGTCAAGTATAGTTCCAGAAATCTAATATTTTTTTTGGATCCTCTTCTGATAAAGAAAGGTCATATATTCATTTACTAATATCCACAATTAAATCATAATTTTTAACATTAATCAATAATAACTGAGCTCTAATGGGTTGCCTAGGGGGTCTATTTTTCATCCTCGACGGTGATTCGCCTATAATGGCGCGTATGTTACCTCCACTGGGTTGAAGGATCGAGGACTCCATTCCAAAAATAGCTTGTTCATTAAAATCAAAACAACAAAATCAAACAACTGAGCAGATTAAAAAAAAAGTTTGAACGAAATCAGACAATAGATAAGAAGGTTCTGAATATTCTTTTGCCAAATATGTAAACTTTATCTTGTCTTTTTATTAATTTATTTAATTCATTATTTTTGTTTTGATTTTCAGATGGGGGGGGGGGGGCAAAATTTGGAGTTGACGAGGCTTGCGCATGAGGGAGGTCCAAACAGCATACCCACTAGTTTTTATTGGGGGCCCTTCAAAACAACATATTTACATCACAACAAAGCAGGATGTGCGCCAATAATAATACTGAGCTGATGAACATTTTTCTTTGTTACCTCCCCAGGAGCGTAAAGATGTGGGGAATGTCAAGTACTTGTTTTTTTCTTTTCTTTTCATCAATTTATTTAATTCATTATTTTTGTTTTGATTTTCAGATTGGGGGGGGGGGGGGCAAAATTTGAAGTTGACGAGGCGACTGGGTCTTGAAATCCTGGGTGCGCATATATGGGTATGGAAAAGTACTAATGATTAAATGGAAGGAGAAGAAGGAGAAGAACAATGATAATGGGAGTGATCATATTAACAATATTACAATAATAAGAAGATGATGGAGAAGAAAGATATCTACAAAAAAAATGGAAAGGGTTAGCTGCTATATGGGGATGCGACTGTCTCATGTTATAAATGCTCTCACAAAGCTCACGAATTGCGCCCCCCTCTCTCTCTTTTTATTTACTTTAGGTCCGAACTAAATTTTGGTTGCACGAATGTTACAGAGAGTCTACCTCTATGGGCCACACCCCTTTATTTACATTATTTAGTTGGCGATCCATAAGTAATTTTGTATGGATTAATTGATCTGCGCATGCGTTTTGACTTGGTTTTGTAGACGTGTGTGACTCGAGTGTGAGTGCGATACCGTGGGAATTATTCTTTTCTATAAATCCAGAACCAAAACTCATCACAATGTCGGATTCTGGTGATTCAAATAGAAAATCTGGACATTTTGCCTGCCTGATTCTGGCTCGTGGTGGAAGCAAGGGTATCAAACTGAAGAACATAAAAACGTTAGCCGGACAACCACTCATCGCGTGGGTGCTTCGTGCCGCCGTAGATTCCGGGGGTAAGTGCAAGAGCTCACCGCTCATGTTTGCTAAGCGCTGTGCGGCAACTCCTAATATATATCCTGCCGGCCCAGGCCAGGCCTAGCTATGGATAGCTCTCTGGAATAGTTTTTGACATTTTTTTACATTGTCACTAACTCACTACTCTAGAGAGCTATGGAGTGGCTGCAATACCTTGCGTGTAGCAGAGGGAAATGTGATTTGAAAAGCGCCCCAAATCTAGCTATGGATAGCTCCCTGGAGGCTGGAATAGTTTTTGACATTTTTTGACATTGTCACTACTCCAGATAGCTCCCTGGAGGCTGGAATAGTTTTTGACATTTTTTGACATTGTCACTACTCCAGAGTGCTATGGAGTGGAGTCTATACCGTGCGTGTAGCAGAGGGAAATGTGATTTGAAAAGCCCCTCAAATTACACTTTTCAAATCACCAATCCCAATCTCACAGGGCTTGAGACTACCTTTAAGTTTAATGTAAAAGTCCACCCTTTCCCATATAAAAGACACTGTTATGCACTTACCTTCCGTAGAAAGATGATATTTTGTCTGTTTTCCCTCTCACCTAGCAGACAGGTTAGTTACACCTCCATTTGAATGACAATGAAGACCAATGACCTCCGTCGTAAACATCCGGCTCGGGGCAAAGGGTCGATTTGTTGAGGTTGTTTTACCACTTCGCAATCGTCATCCAGCATTGCAGCTTTTGTGATTCAGCGAATTATAGACGAACGTGCATATGCATTGAGCGAGATCGTGCGCGCGGCGCGGGGCTGTGCTAATATATTGCGTGGCACTACGAGCCCAGTCCTATGCATACGGTCTCGCTCAATGCACAGTCTGTACCGTCTCTACAGACTGTACATTGAGCGAGACCGTACGCGCGGGGCTGGGCTCGTAGTGCCGCCATAGAGGTGCTGCGCAATATATTAGCACAGTCCCGCGCCGCGCGCACGATCTCGCTCAATGCATATGCACATTCGTCTACAATTCGCTGAATCACAAAAGCTGCAATGCTGGATGACGATTGCGAAGCGGTAAAACAACCTCAACAAATCGACCCTTTGCCCCGAGCCGGATGTTTACGACGGAGGTCATTGGTCTTCATTGTCATTCAAATGGAGGTGTAACTAACCTGTCTGCTAGGCGAGATGGAAAACAGACAAAATATCATCTTTCTACGGAAGGTAAGTGCATAACAGTGTCTTTTATAATGGGAAAGGGTGGACTTTTACACAAAGGTAGTCTCAAGCCCTGTGAGATTGGGATTGGTGATTTGAAAAGTGTAATTTGGGGCGCTTTTCAAATCACATTTCCCTCTGCTACACGCATGGTATAGACTCCACTCCATAGCTCTCTGGAGTAGTGACAATGTCAAAAAATGTCAAAAACTACCGGTATTCCAGGGAGCTATCCATAGCTACCCCAAATCACGCTTTCCTAATCACCAATTCCAATGCCACACGGCTTGGCCTTGGAACTTGCCTTTGAAGTTATTCTAGCATAATTTTGATAAATGAAAAGGAATTGTACTCACCAGTCTTGAAAAAGCTGGATTTTACCTTCCTCTCTGCTTCCGTAGCAGACAGATAGTACAGAGCTCAATTAGAATCACAATACAGATCGATGACTTCCGTTGTAAACATCCAGTTCGGGTCAAAGGGTAAAAATTATAGGAGTTTCGTGGCCACTTCGCAATCGTCACCCAGCTTCCGTAAATCGGAGAATGAGAGACCGTGCAACGAGCGAGATGGTACGTGCGGTGCGGGGCTGGGCTCAAAGAGCGTACGGTATGTAAAGCTCTTTGGCCGGGCTCATAGTGCGCGGCACTATAAGCTCGCGGCACTATAAGCTCAGCACCACGCGAACGGTCTCGCTTATTGCCATAGAGGTATATGCTTGTTGCACGGTCTCTCGTTCTCCGAATTACGGAAGCTAGATTCAATCTAAATGACAATCACTGAAGACCAATGACTTCCGTTGTAAAAATCTGGCTCGGGGCAAAAGGTTAATTTATAGGAGTTTTTTTTTTATCACTTCGCAAGCTTGATGACAATTTCCATTGTCCGAAGAGACAGTGTATTGAGTGAGACCGTGTGCGCGGGGCTAGGCTCATAGTGCCGCGCACTTCATGAGCCAAGAAATATGTTCCGATTGCTGTGCATGAGCCCAGCCCCGCATCAATTCAATTTCAGTGCAGTACTAGTACCCCCTCGAGAAGCAGACAAGCAAAAAAATGGTAAAAAGAATAAATGGTCATCAGCTAAAATTTGGCAGCTCTAATCTCCAAATTTGTATCGGCTAAATTAAAATTTGATGCCCAAACTAAAATTTGATGCCCTATGACTCTTACTCCAGAACTAGAGCCCCCAAAGCACCCCTTCCGGCCTGGGTAAGCATTTAAAATCAATCATATACCTTTAAAGAAATTAGTGAACAAGTTTGCACAGTATGTGTGGCATACATTACCTACAATGACATGATGGCATCCAATGTACTCTACACTATACACAATGAGACTGGTCTGTGTAAACTAGTAGCATTAGAGTTAAAATAAAAACAAATAAAAAACAAATAGAAATATACTGCTTTCTAACTTGTTTCATTGGCTTAGACAAACTGATCAGTTTGCCAGTGATCCTTGGTGAATGTCCATGATGATCAGAGTAAAATTAATGTACTTCATTAATATGTTTTATTGTTTCTCACTTTTTAGACAGCTCTCTACAATTGTCAGATCAGCACATGATAAATCTTGCCAATTACACAAGTCTAACTTAAGTAACTGTGATCGTAACTTATTTAACTACAATAGTAACTTACGTAACTGCAATCGTCACTTATGTAAACTACAATCGTAACCTAAGTTATTTGTTTTTAGATTTAGACTTTCATATGAAGATGCTACTCATATGTTATGATTTGTATTCAATCCGATCAAATTTGTTATTGTTTCCATGCATTAGAATTTGACAGTGTATGGGTGTCAACGGACCATGATGACATTGCTAGGATATCCCAGGAGTGGGGAGCGCAGGTCCATCGAAGGAGCCCCCATACGTCACGTGATCAAGCTACATCCATAGAGGCTGTACAGGAGTTTTTCACTGAACACCCAGGTGAGATCATCAATGAACTTTATATCGGCATTTTAGAGCGTCTAGATCAGGGAACAATTTTTGGGGTATTGCATCGCAATTTGCTACGCATTTTAGCAGGATTGCTACACAAAATATATTTTGTTGCGATTTTTCACATATAAGTGTAGAGTAAAATTTCGAAAATGTTTCCTCTTTGTCTAGAACTGCTAATAAAATTTGAAAAATAAAATTATTCCCTGGTCTAGACACAGATACCTTGAATTGGAATGCCTGGGTAAACAGGGAATAAACTTACACAGTCTGTTTGTTTAGATCTGCTTATCCTTTCACTTTTTTTTTTTTTTTCTACATAGATTGAAAGATCTATCCCAGAACCAGATCCTTAGAGGGCAGGGTGCTATAAGAATTTTTTCGCACCACTTGCCCAAAAGCAGAAGTAGCTTCTCAAATTAATGGCCCAAACATAATTTCTATATGCCTTTTGGGCAAGTGTCAATCTTATTTACTTGCCCTATGGCTCTATTTTGTTGCCCTGGGCATTCGGGCAAGTGGGTTTGTAGCGCCCTGGAGGGATCTGTCACATTAAAGGGAATGGGTGGGTTTACTAATAGATGGAAATATTATGCGCTCTTTGTACACAAAGGTTCTTCACGACCCTAAAACTTGCCTGACATAGCAACAGGTAGGATATGCAAACTGGATTCCAAGTGTTGTTCTCCGATTGTAATTAACAGATCTGTGGAATAACATGAAACTATGGTCGTCAGCCAGAAGCTGGCATAAATTTGAATACGTCTGTAAAACGGCCTATTCTTTGACGTTTTAAGTTCTAAATGGCATCATGCTAAAATCTCAAACTAGTCCCCAAAACGTGAAAATATCCGTCCAGATGAAAATAATGGCTAATACAGTATATTCAACTGCTTTATAATTTTCTGAATTTTATGCAAAATTATAATGTATTTGTCGTAAATCAAATATGAATTGAAAATGAAATGAAAATTCACTCCTTGACCCTCCTTGAATTTAAAGCTTCGAAAGACCAAAGAGACAAACCAAAGGATAGAAGATATAGGATTGACAGGTATCCCAAAATTTTGTATAGCAGGGAAATTGTAGAACAATCACAACCCAGAACCATTATATAGGGGATACAAGTGTTCTGATCTGAACTGTTCGCTGATATCTTTTCACCTCCATACCATTGTAATGTGTAAGAGAATCAATCTATGTAAAGGAATTTGTCAAGGTTTGCACCGATGGATCCACAGACAAGCAAACCAAAAATCATATTCCTCACTTTTCTACTTTCTTTTCTCACAGTGGTATGATGGGAGGTCCCACGTCTGCGCATCTAAACTTTCAGCTTGAAAAAAGCATGAAGTCAATGAATATCCAATTCAATTTTAATCTGATATTATCACAGATATCCTAAAGATTATGTGTGAGAAATTTCTCAGCAGAATCTGACCAGGAACAATGTCATTTTAGATGAAATATACACCCCTCTCATTTTTGCTGTTCAAAATATTTGGGTTGTTCAAAATATTTGGGTCCCTTCTCTGCATCTCATTCACTTTACACGCGGTTGGAGATTTTCAAGAAAAAGTCTTGATTTCACCGAGCGCGCGAGTTACATCGCGTATGTCAATGAGGCGCAGATGAGGGACCTGGCGCAGAGGAGGAGCCCCCTACCATACTCAGATCTATGTTCTTTGAATGCAGAACTTACAGTACGATGCATGGCACCTTTCTACATATGGAAAACATTTAACCGTCCGTTGAGATTATCTATTATTTTGGTCCACAGTGACACACCTGCAAAATCATATGGCAAATTTGTCTTGATTTCTATTGCAAATATAAATTGAACGATAAAAGGTTTTTAGATTATCAACAGGCAGATGCATTGGTATTTTAATCATTTGTACCAAAATCTATTGAGTTTGATACCGCTCAACCAGAAGTAATAGACAAAGAATATGATTTTATGCCCCAGTTACATGGAACCCTTAAATAATAATAATACATGCAATTTATATAGTGCACGTATCCACTCTGCGGAATGCTCAAGGCGCTTTGCATTATTACCATGGCTTTAGCTCTAGCATACACCAGCGCACTTGGCATTTCAAGGAATAAATATTCCTACCAGGTACCCATTCACCTCACCTGGTTGAGTGCAGCACAATGCGGATGAATTTCTGGCTGAAGGAAATTAGCGCCATGGGTGGGATTCGAACCTATGACCCTCTGATTTGAACGCGAGAGTCGGAATCACTACACTAAGGCGCCTCAATTCTACACGACTCTTTGTTCGGAGGCAGTTAACAGCTAACTGAGCACAGAGTTGTGTTGAATTGTTTTGCTTCCAGGCTTCTATGTGACTGGGGCATAAGGTTGGCATCCTTGTAATCCAATGAAGAAAATATGCATTAATTTGTGAAGTGTTCATGCATTGCAGGGTCAAATCTTTTCTTTACCACTGGGATAGTCTATTCATGACCCTCATTTGACAGGAAAAATGTTTCTAGTCCATGGCGACACACCTGCATAATTTTATGGTAAATTTATTTTGATTTGTATGGAAAAAAAACAAAAAACTTTAATTGGTCCACCAGTGAATGCACATTGGTATTTTTTACATTCTAATGCCCAAGGTACATATAAGTCTGGAAGCAACATGATTTAACACTACTCTTTGTTCAGGGGTGGTAAACTGTGAACTTAACAAAGAGTTGTATTCAATCCTGTGACTTCCAGGGTTCTGTGTGACTGGGGCTTAAACAAGTACCGTACTTACATTTATGGAATTCTGCTCTTCCTAACATAACCAACAAAGTATGGTTATGGTTGGCATGAGAATGACCCTGGCATGAGAATGACCCGCGCATGTATGCACAATGTGTATATGAAAAATTTGCTATTTAATTGAGAAAGACTGAATTGTTTATTCTGCAGAGGTCCAGTTTGTTGGGCAGGTGCAGTGTACATCACCCTGCCTACACCCACGTCACCTCCAGAGGGCGTGCTACATGATAAGAAGTCTTGGTTACGACTCAGTGTTTGCTGTGACTCGGAGGCACCTCTTTAGATGGACAGAGACTCCTGAAGACCAAGGTAAAGCCAAACGTCATGTCATTTCAGAATCAAAATAATACGATTTATATTCATGAATACAGTACTAAATACAATTACAGTCAGGTATCTAAGTCTAATTTAGGGATCGGAGAAGTCTTTGATTTCTGAGAGGTAGAACACTATAATACAAAGCTCTAGAAGAAGATTTATTCCTTCAACGTTGGCTATTTTTTTAACAAATCTATTTCATTTTTTTTTACTTGTGCAATCAAGGAAATATCAAGTGTATTTCTCATCATTAAAGCTTTCAGAGTATGTTGGTGGGGAGTCTAAAAGATGGGCAATTAANTTCTCAGCAGAATCTGACCAGGAACAATGTCATTTTAGATGAAATATACACCCCTCTCATTTTTGCTGTTCAAAATATTTGGGTTGTTCAAAATATTTGGGTCCCTTCTCTGCATCTCATTCACTTTACACGCGGTTGGAGATTTTCAAGAAAAAGTCTTGATTTCACCGAGCGCGCGAGTTACATCGCGTATGTCAATGAGGCGCAGATGAGGGACCTGGCGCAGAGGAGGAGCCCCCTACCATACTCAGATCTATGTTCTTTGAATGCAGAACTTACAGTACGATGCATGGCACCTTTCTACATATGGAAAACATTTAACCGTCCGATGAGATTATCTATTATTTTGGTCCACAGTGACACACCTGCAAAATCATATGGCAAATTTGTCTTGATTTCTATTGCAAATATAAATTGAACGATAAAAGGTTTTTAGATTATCAACAGGCAGATGCATTGGTATTTTAATCATTTGTACCAAAATCTATTGAGTTTGATACCGCTCAACCAGAAGTAATAGACAAAGAATATGATTTTATGCCCCAGTTACATGGAACCCTTAAATAATAATAATACATGCAATTTATATAGTGCACGTATCCACTCTGCGGAATGCTCAAGGCGCTTTGCATTATTACCATGGCTTTAGCTCTAGCATACACCAGCGCACTTGGCATTTCAAGGAATAAATATTCCTACCAGGTACCCATTCACCTCACCTGGTTGAGTGCAGCACAATGCGGATGAATTTCTGGCTGAAGGAAATTAGCGCCATGGGTGGGATTCGAACCTATGACCCTCTGATTTGAACGCGAGAGTCGGAATCACTACACTAAGGCGCCTCAATTCTACACGACTCTTTGTTCGGAGGCAGTTAACAGCTAACTGAGCACAGAGTTGTGTTGAATTGTTTTGCTTCCAGGCTTCTATGTGACTGGGGCATAAGGTTGGCATCCTTGTAATCCAATGAAGAAAATATGCATTAATTTGTGAAGTGTTCATGCATTGCAGGGTCAAATCTTTTCTTTACCACTGGGATAGTCTATTCATGACCCTCATTTGACAGGAAAAATGTTTCTAGTCCATGGCGACACACCTGCATAATTTTATGGTAAATTTATTTTGATTTGTATGGAAAAAAAACAAAAAACTTTAATTGGTCCACCAGTGAATGCACATTGGTATTTTTTACATTCTAATGCCCAAGGTACATATAAGTCTGGAAGCAACATGATTTAACACTACTCTTTGTTCAGGGGTGGTAAACTGTGAACTTAACAAAGAGTTGTATTCAATCCTGTGACTTCCAGGGTTCTGTGTGACTGGGGCTTAAACAAGTACCGTACTTACATTTATGGAATTCTGCTCTTCCTAACATAACCAACAAAGTATGGTTATGGTTGGCATGAGAATGACCCTGGCATGAGAATGACCCGCGCATGTATGCACAATGTGTATATGAAAAATTTGCTATTTAATTGAGAAAGACTGAATTGTTTATTCTGCAGAGGTCCAGTTTGTTGGGCAGGTGCAGTGTACATCACCCTGCCTACACCCACGTCACCTCCAGAGGGCGTGCTACATGATAAGAAGTCTTGGTTACGACTCAGTGTTTGCTGTGACTCGGAGGCACCTCTTTAGATGGACAGAGACTCCTGAAGACCAAGGTAAAGCCAAACGTCATGTCATTTCAGAATCAAAATAATACGATTTATATTCATGAATACAGTACTAAATACAATTACAGTCAGGTATCTAAGTCTAATTTAGGGATCGGAGAAGTCTTTGATTTCTGAGAGGTAGAACACTATAATACAAAGCTCTAGAAGAAGATTTATTCCTTCAACGTTGGCTATTTTTTTAACAAATCTATTTCATTTTTTTTTACTTGTGCAATCAAGGAAATATCAAGTGTATTTTTCATCATTAAAGATTTCAGAGTATGTTGGTGGGGAGTCTAAAAGATGGGCAATTAAAGAATTTACACATTTGCAATTTGAATAAGAAACTGTGATTTACTAAACCATTTTTACTAGGATCCACTAAAAAAGTGTTATTCTTGGATGAATAATTCTCGCCATTGACAATGACAGAAAATAAAGAACCTCAGATAGTGCTATAGATGCACTTTTTACCATAAACAAGTCATATAACATGTGCATTTCGCTTTTCCAGGGTTTAGATAGAAAAATCATGTTTGTCTTACACTATGTTTTAAAGATTTTCTTATATTCCCTATCATTTCACCATATAGTTTGTTTCTTTGATGCAGCACCATTACCTCCAATGATGATGTTTAAGGAAGAAGAATCTACAATTTTGCTTAATGATACACGTCACACATGTATAGCTCCCCAAACCGGAAGACACCTTCCCAACCTCAGCACATTGAAATCGACAGCATTGTGAGATATTTGAAATTTAGTGCATATGCGGTGGCGAGAATTGCTATTTTGCCTATGCATGCTTAGCGTAGTAAGGTCAACCCTTTTACTTTACTTTCAGGCAGTGGCTAACATTGTGGAGAATCAGAATAAAATTTAGCTGATTCAGCTGATCAATATTCATTATTCAAAACCTTTTGCCAAAAGAGGCATTACATGAATTTTACAGGTTCATTGGTCATGTGTACATTATTTCAAGATACAAGCAAATTAACACTTGTAATATATTAGCATCTTGCCGATCGCTAATGAATTACTGCAACACATCATGCGCTGATAAACCTCTGCAGGTATTTTCTGTGATAGGACTGTGATGGTTTTGCTCACCCAAACACCCATGCTTCATGGGCACTGATCTAATCATGCTATTTTTGGATCGTGATGTTTATCTTATTCTGTCATACATGTACTTTCAGGTATTCTTAGTTTTAAATCAGACTGCATATAAACCTGCTTTGCGATGATTTTGCATTGTTAAATAATACTTTAATGAAAACTTTTGCCCAAATTCATTTCTGAAGACATCTTTGATGTGATGAAGACGAGCAGTAGAGTTGAAAATATTGCAATATATTCATTGCTTGCACATCATTGGTCAATTCATTCACTAACCCTCATTGATACATCATCTTGCTTTACATCCTCATATCAAATCATTTGTATGGAACCGTCAATTTGTAGTGGATCTCACTCTTGCCTTTCAACTAGAGGGTCGGCATTTTGAAACTTGTCCATGGCGTTCATTTCCTTCAGCAATAAATTTTCTTCACACTTCTGCACTCAGCCCAGGTGAAAATGGGTACCGGATAGGAAGTTGTTGTCTCAACCATAGTTCCACCGTGAAACTTGTACATGCTTTAATATCCTCATGTTTAAATTTTGGCAATGCACTTATGTTCGGCCTTCGTCAACTCCTTATTGGTAAGTTGAAAAAACTATAAAATGCAGCCATGCGGGTAATATTCAAACAGAATCTAAAAACCTCGTACTCTTTCAACATCGCATATCATTGATTACATCCCCTTGTTATTTTTCTTGCATTTCTCTCTTCTCTGCTATGTCTTGTGTATATTTCAGTTGCACATTTTTAAAGAAAAGGTGGACTTTTGCCATTTAAATTTCTTTCTTATTATTACTGTTTCCTTCTTTGTACATAGCTGTGAGCACAAAGGCTGAGAATCTGAACCCAGCAAAGAGACCTCGTAGACAGGACTGGTCTGGTGAACTCTATGAGAATGGATCGTTCTACTTTGCTTCGAGACAGCTACTCATGGATGGACTCTTCCAGGGTGGCAAGTAAGTTTGATCTTAAAAGAATTGTGTGACAATGTTTTCATTTAAAAAATTCTCAACAGCCAGATCATAAATTCTACCAAAATGATTGACAGTGTACATAAACTAAGCTGTAAAATTATTATGCTTCTACATACATGTAGGCACA
The DNA here is from genome assembly GCA_036244855.1 of Temnopleurus reevesii. Lineage (NCBI taxonomy): Eukaryota > Metazoa > Echinodermata > Echinoidea > Temnopleuroida > Temnopleuridae > Temnopleurus > Temnopleurus reevesii. The sequence continues at coordinate 98,320 of BQKZ01001167.1, read as the reverse complement.
CTGCAGGAATAAAGGGACAGTGTACTCTTTATTGCATTTGCATAGACATCTTGATAGTGCCTGTATAATTTCCTTCTTCATGTATGTTGCATTCTTTGTTGTTTTTTCATCAATTTGAATGTGATGTAATAGGTCAGACATCGTGATTTGAGAATTTTTGAAATAACAAAATCAGAATATGTGACATTGTCTTTAATCATGAATCGACAATTGAGTAGTCATAGTGCATATATCTTGATATGCACTATTCGACTGGCTAAAGAAATTACTTCTTGGTCATAGGAGTATTAGAAAATTGAGCAAGCAGTCTCATTTTTCTCTTAAATTTTTCCAGATATATTTGAGTATCTGTAACATATGTGTGACTTCTCATATCGGAATGAGAAAGAAGTCGCTGGTCTGAATTCGCAGAAAATTGGGATAAAGGAAAATGAACTTCAAATTCTGAAAATGTTTGTCTTTTGATTTTGATTTGGGTCATATATAATACTCTTGAGAGTTTGTTGGGACATGTTAATCACACACATCCATGATGTGTTTAACCCTATTTTAACTGGGCTTTTTCAGACCAAGTTTATACTGGGGGGGGGGGTCAATTTGACCCCCCCTTCAGATCTCGGCCGTGGATCGCGCGATTGCCGCAAAATTTTGCACGCGCATAGTGTAGAGTGTAAACTACATGACTGTATAGTTTGATTTTCTGAAAATTTATG
>BQKZ01001167.1:37387-72356 GCA_036244855.1 Temnopleurus reevesii | reverse complement strand
ATAGACATATAACGACATCGAAAATACATTTACATACATAAAACATATAAAAGAGAGAATGCAAATGATTGACCCCAGAGTATTGGGGGTGACTTGCAAAGAAAAAAAGGGTAAAGGAGGTGATGGCGTGGTGGCCGGTTTCTTAGAAGCTATTAATCTACATGTAACTGATGCATCATGTGCATCAACAAGTAATACATGTATGTATCATAGGTCATGAATGATAATTATTGGATAAAGAAATAGAAGAAGCAACGAATAAGTCTAGAACCTGATCTTAGTACATGTATTTAGATAACAACATGGATTTCACAGTTGCTTTAAACAAGTTCACAGATTTGATATTTCGGATTTCAGGAGAGAAAGTATTCCAAACATCTGGACCATATGCCTGATAGATTTCGATGCTAGTGCAGTTCTAGGGTTTCTTACATGGAATTTTTCAGTTTGTCGAGTGGGATAAGAGTGAACGTCCTCTTGCTCAAAATAAATTTGTACAACTGTTTGGTTAATATTTGCATTGTCATGTAGACCTGAGTTGTTGTTGTTGTCATATTGCATAATCTTGTTTATCTAAAATTGTCCTTTGAATTCCTAACCAAAAGTTTAACAGTACCCGTTAAGGAATTCAAAGGAATTCAAAGTTCTTGTTTAAAACCTGCTATTATTTATAGTGATAGAAGGTAACAAAAAAAATTGACTTCCACTGTCAATGCATAAACTTACCTTATACTGTAGTGATTTTCTATTATGATAAACGGTTCAGGAATCACAATGAGGGAATCGTCTATGGGAGAAAAATAACAATTTTACGGTGGATTAAGGAGGATTAAGAGGAGTAATAATAGTAGACAATTTTCTAAAGTTCTTACTCGATTTTACTACATTGAATTATTGATGAAGTTTATTTAGTGGTGTCAGGTACTAGTACTTCAATTCAAAAATTCAATTCAATATCATGAAAACAAAAGAAAACTGTCTATATTTCTGCTTTCAAAGACTAAACTGTGTCAAAATGGTTTGTGGTATATTTGACAGTTTTCAATTCAGCGCATGGTTAGAATCGAAATAATGATGTAAATTTCAATTAAATTACTGATGTGATTAAGTCACAGGAGACCTAAACCCACTGGTCCCTCACATACTAATAATCTCATATTTTATTACCCTGTCCACGCATTCTTGCAAATGACAATTAAGTCGTTGATATTATCATTCCAGCTACATGTATTCACTTCTAATCAAAGACCACTCTGGCACTGTTCAGAAAGTCATGAATTAAGTACCACTGAATTAATTGCCTTTCAAGAAGGGGAAAATAGCAGTAAAACACTCAAAAATCTCTCTATATATTAATCCACTTTTAACCCACCTTTTTGTGTTAAATTGTTATTTGTCTCATGGACAGGAACTCAAAACACAAATAATTATGACAGTTTCGTAATGAAATTGTTCTATATATTACTCCTCCTTTAGTCCACCTTTTCTTGTTATTTTATTTTTTTATTTTTCCCGTAGGCGGGGACCTTAACATGGAGTAATACCATAGTCTTGTTTTTAGTGCCCGTCTTTAGGGTAAAAAAAGCAATTTAGCATGCAAAGGTGTGGAGTAATGATAACATAATGATAATGTAATAATTACAGTTTTCTAAAGTTCTGACTTATTTCCTCTGGATTGAAATAATGATGAGGTTTATTTAGTGTTTTGAGGTACTGAATAAAATTTATTTCAAACCAGTAAACTTGCTAAATTTCTGCTTTTAAAGACTAGGTTTTGCCGTATGTTTTGAATTTGTCACGTAGCTCTTTCGTGTGTGGATGATGTAAATTTCACTGATTGATGATCCGTGATGGCATCAAGAAGTCGATTGCATCCAGACCTTTGTGATATTGTTGATGGATGTAATCTTGAAATATTGATTATCGATAAAATTTTATGAAAATGGTAAGGTAAATGTACAATTAATACTTTCTACTTCTCTTTCATGATCCAATCCACAGATGGTGACAGGAGATACCAGCCTTGAGATGCCTGACGTATCAATACGCATGTTCCCCAAGGGACAGTATGACTACAGTCTGGAACCACTACGTATCACTGTATCCGTCTACATCGTGCTAGCATACATGCCCTTTACTCTAGTCCTACTCACCACACTGGTTTATGAGAAGGAGCGTAAGATCAAAGAGGTTATGAAGATCATGGGACTCAATAACGTCGCTTTTTGGTAAGATAATAATGATGGGAGGCCTAACATCTGCGCACCTAAACTTTCAGCTTGAAAAAAGCATGAAGTGAATGAATATCTAATTCAATATTAATTTGATATTATCACAAATATCCTAAAGAATATGTGTGAGAAATATCTCAGCAAAATCTGACCAGAATGTCATTTTAGATGAAATACTGTATACATTTCTCTCATTTTTGTAGTTCAAAACATTTGGCATCTTTCTCTGCATCCCTTTCACTTTACACGCGGTTGGTGATTTTCAGGAATACGGCTTGATTTCACTGAACATGCGAGTTACATCGCGTACAAATGTATCTCAATGAGGCGCAGATGAGCAACCTGGCGCAGAGAAGGATGCCCATACCATAATTATATAATTACACATTTTAATGAGTAACAAAATCATAAGAAAATCCCTATGCGCGTAACGTAAAATAGAAATAAATGAGAAGTCAGAGGAAATAGGATTATCACTAAAGTTACTGAGTTTTATAGACATGTGTTTTTAGGGTACTTCTGAATTTGTCATATGTTGTAATATTTGTGAGGTAGTTTGGCAGGCTATTCCATTAGACAGATGCGGCATATGAGAATGATCTCTTAGTACCATATTTTGATGCAGTTGATTTGTACTACACTGCTCAAAATAAGTTAAGGATCACTCTAAAATCTGTATACAAAATGTTCTATTTTTGTTTAGCCTTTATAAACTAGTTGCCAGGGTGATAGATAATCCATAAATGTACTAATATTCATCCTCTTTTATTCTATGTACCTTTTGAATCCCTAGGTTATCATGGATCATTGTGTACATTGGTATTGTTTTTATTGTCGCTATGATCATTGCTGGGTTCTGTAAAATCATAACACTTCTTCCAGCTGCGAATTTCTTCATCTTATTCCTCGGCCTCTTCTTCTACGGCCTGTCAGGTGAGTGTGTGATTTTAAATGGGTAGATCAGTTTTGATAACAATTAAGAAATGTGAATTTTACCAATTGTTTATAACTTGACAGATATATCTTTCACATATTTTGAGACATAGCATATCTTTGTAGGAACTGATTCTCCTTAAAGATTTCAATTTGACCATTCAATCATATTACAGTGTACATGTCCTCTCCTGGTAATAATAATATTTTGTTTGTTATCGGGCATACGAGATTATTTCCAAGATTTGACAAAAGAATGATAAGAAGATATACACAAAAATTAAATTCTGAATTTTTCATCTAATTCCTTGCAAGAGAAAGTGTCCTTTATCAAGAAATAAAATATTGGTTCATAATGGGGGTAGCCAAGACTGAGATGGCATGTTTTGTGTTATCCAAACAGATTCCAGTTCAAGCTTTCTGATCAATTGTAACTGTCATCCCTGATCTTGACATTTCTCTCAGAAATAAATGAAAGTTATAGATACTCAAGTATCCCTCCTCCATATTTTCCTCTCGTCTCTAAAACGGTGTTTACAATTTCTCTTGTATGATGAATCAAATACAGAATTACTTGATTCATTTTATTCGTTATTATCCTCCCTATAATTATTTCATGTTGACACAATGCTAGGTGAGAAATAATACTCTTGATATTTCCTCTATTTTACCCATGTATCTCTCTTGTGTTGATACACAAAATAATTAGTAAGAAATAGTTGAAGTAGAGACATACCCAAGATGCTTCCTTTCCGCACCCTATGTATCCTTCGGTGTTCATATGTCGGTAATGAAATGAAGAATTACTCGGGATATTTCCTTTATTTTCCTCTTGTCTCTATCTAGTAGTGATACACATTGTAAGCTTTTATGTTGACACCATTCTAGAAAATATTGTGGCATTTAATAGTTATCCTTTTTATTTGTCATGCTCACATGCTCTAGGAAATCATTTCTCACAACCAACAATAGGCTATATTTAATGATACATGTATCTCATGATACAGTTGGTATTGAACTGTTTTCGCTGCGCAAGTGATAACTTGTCTGGGAACCTAACATGCATCTGTGATTGCTAATGCATTTGCGATTTCTGTCTCTAAAATCATTGGATGTATCATTTGCTGCATCACAAAAACATACCATGGTGCAATGATTGTTAATCAGGAGATATTTAAAACAAAATTTTACACAAACATGCTTTTCCAATCTTTAACATAGCAAAATTGTTCAATTGTTGTTTCTACTTGTTATTTTTTATTGTAATGTATTCATTGTATTCAAGTACAGCGCCATGAGCCTCACTACTGACGGCCTGTATTCTTCAAAAAGAAATCACCATCGTTATTATTATTAAGATTCAACACACATGCATAAATGTCCTAAGGTCTGGAAGCTGGCTTCCCAACTTAGATGATGTGTGTACGGTAAAAATCGCATAGCACCCTCAGCGATTCTTTATTTGCATTTATATTCAGTTCTGAGAAATCACTCATTCATGTTAGATCTTCTTTCCTCCTGATGTCCCTCTGTAGTTGTGACGCTGTCGTTCATGTTAACCCCGCTCTTCCAGAAGGCTGCCACAGCGGGTGCTGCAGGTAGCTTCTGCATCATTCTCTTTGTAGTGCCCTACATCCCTTTAGCCGTCTCAGGTATTGAGTCCATGCCTGCTGGTGCCATCTGGGCTATATGTCTCTTCTCTCCTTCGGCAATCGCTCTCTTCATGGACAGAGTAAGTTGAATCATTCCTCAAATTGGCAACCTTGTAGTCTCTTTATAATGATACAATAAAAAGGGAATGCTCTAATGCCTATACTTATAGCGGTCTCGGGTAATTGAGTCCATGCCTGCTGGTGCCATCTGGGCTATATGTCTCTTCTCTCCTTCGGCAATCGCTCTCTTCATGGACAGAGTAAGTCAAATTGTCAATGGTGTAGCTTGTTTGATAGAGGATTTTGCAATATTTGTTGGAAACAGACATTAAATTTCAATTTTTTCCCCTTGGGGAGGCTACTATATTTTAAAAAAATGCTTCTTACATTTTTGTTTTTATGCTGTGAGTTATCATAATCATTATGATAAACATTATCACTGTCCATCAGTGATGTGCCTTTTTACTTGTGAAGTAATTATACGGACTTATTTTAAGAGAATTTATTGTTTATTTTATCTTGCCTGCATAGTGTCTTCTGTTTGAACAAATCACTAATGGAGTGCAGTTTAATAACCTTGGTGAGGGGTACTTTCCTCCGTATGCGCCTCTCATCATGATATTTGTGGATATCATTCTATACCTTCTACTAGCCATCTACTTTGAGAATGTAGTCCCTGGTAAGTTACTGTACTTGTTGAATTATTTCTCGCCTTATCCTAACATAGATAAACACTTATTGACAGTGCCTTACCAAATTTTTGTTTACAGCTTCTCGGTAAGGCACTTTCAGTCAGTGTTTATTTATGTTGGGATAAGGCAAGAATTATTTCAATTATTTTCTACCCGACACAAAAATCCTTCAATCGGTACCCTAAATTTGTTTTATATGCATAAATATGTGGGGATGGACTGATTCAAGTCCAAAGGGTCAAAAGTCAAAGGTCACTGAATCCATAGCATAGATTGGTCCAAGGTCATCCAAGACCAGGCCTTCAATGCCTTAGGCCCCAGTCACATAGGGCCCCGTAAGCAACATGATTCATCACAGCTCTTTTTTTCAGTTCACAGTTCGCTGCCTCAGAACACAGAGTCATGTTGAATCTAACTGGGGCGCTACGTGACTGGGGCCTAAACTAGTAACCTCAATGCCCACCCAATTTGGTCTTTGAATTTTTGTGTGCCCTTTTTATTTTTTGTATTTGTTCTGTATTGTGAAATCATGTACCCTAGAAAAGTGGCCTTGCTTTCAACATGATGAGATTGAAGACCTGTTATTCATAAACGTATAAAAACAACTAAAATATTTTATATTGTTACCAAGATAACCGCTCACTATGGAACAGATTATTATAATCATACTTAATTACAAGGGTTGCATGGATGAATTTAGTTAATTTTGTACATGTATTTAGTTCAAAGGTTGAAAGGTCACTGGTTACGATATGTTTTAAATCAACAGAATGTTAACAAAATAATCTTAAGAAGACCAGAGTAGATCTCAAAGACATGATCTAGATGAAGTGTGTGCCTGTTCCATATGATGATTACACCTCTAGACTGATCCCACCATGTTCCCAGATTGTATAAAAAAAACTGTCTTCGCCAATTACCTAATAATGTATTGTACCAAACTGTATGCTCTATTTGAAATGTGATTTTATCCATACATCAGTTCTCAAAGAGTACCAACAAAACCTATCGTTGCCAACTACCTAAGAATTACACAATCTAAACCATTTCCGTAAAATTAAGCCAAACGCCAATTCAATGGTCCTTTGTACTGCTATTCAAATCAGAACCTGCTTGTGATTGTTTTGTTCACACAGTTGAATACACGGCATACATACATGTATGTAATATCTAGGGCCCACTTTCTTTTACAGAAATAGTTTATATTGTATTGAATACAATGTTCCAAATCTAATGCTCTATTTGAAATATGATTTCATCCATACAGGTGCATATGGGCAGAGTATGTCTCCACTCTTCTTCTTGAAGCCTTCGTATTGGCGAGGGGCGAGTGACACAGGTCCTAACGCTCACACTGGTTTGCTTCAGGACACTGCTCAACTCAATCGTCCTGTACATGATGATGCACTTATAGAACCGGTCCCTGCCGCTCTTAGAGACAGGAATGCCATCAGGTATAGTATAGTATAGTATAGCATAGGATATTTATTCAAACCAAGGCCCCGTAACATGAAGGTTTGCGATTAATTGCTAATCTGATAGCAAGTCTATGGCAAATCATGTTTTAACTTATTGTTCTACAAGCCTGCCATAACAAGATCACCGCTACAGCAAGCTATTTCCGATGGTCCCAAGCACTTTGTTATACCGATCCTCCACTGTGCAAAAAAAAATACAGACGTATCCATCAAAAAATCGTATTCAATACTTTCTTCTATCCTCTCTCACTTCGTAATGGGATACTGCAATCTATAGGTGCCTACGAATGCACAGCACCATCATAACATGATATATCGCACCTGACTCTAATAGCCTTTCGGAGGAGACTCTAAGCTGTCGGTCCTGTGTTAAGGAGAGCAATACCATTAGCACGTTAAAGAACTTGCTTTACTATTTGAAAAGAGTAGGGAATTTTTCCCCATTCATTTTCAAACTCACTAATGTATATCCTTACTATAAGCTTGACACTTATGTGACACATTGTGTTGATAGTGTCGTTAAACCCTAAGCAATCAATCGCACCTGTCCCTGTGTAAAACATTTAATTATCAAATTTTGTTAGGCATTACAGAGACAGCCAAAACAAAGGTGACCATTTATTTCGTACTATTCGACACTTAGGCGGGACTCAACTACAAAACTGATGTCTACTGTAAAATAAATGGGAGCTGTCTTTCTTCTGGCAGTCTCTGCCTCCAAACTTGTGGCCTCGATTATAACACTTTTAGACAAGATAATGATTCTTATTTCTGTAATATGCATATATTCTTTATATCCTCAGGATCAGTAATGTGAAGAAGATCTTTCCTGGGAAGGGAGACAAGCCAGACGTCAAAGCGGTTAATGGTGAGATGTCATACTATTTCATTGAATAAGGCATTACATGATATTTATTGCCAGATGAGACTAGGTCTTAGAATGCCTATGCAGGATTCTAACAGTCATGGAAAATCTTGTAAAAATTTTGGTCATGGAAAGTCATGAAAAAGCCAGGGAATTTGATTTAAAAATAAATAATTATGGAATTCTGTTGAATTTAGGTTGTTGGTGAATCAACAGTGGTATCCAAATCTTTAAACGGCACAATTGGTAATGATAATATTGCAGAAAAATATGCCAAGTAGTGGGTAGAATGGATGGGTGTTAAGGGAAGAGGGTTGATGGCTACGTGTGAGATTTTCGTATATCAGTCAGAAAGTGTATCTCGTGGAAAGCAGAATTTTAGTCGTGGAAAGTTTCACAGAATTCTGTTTTCAAATTCCTGTGCAAACCCCAATGTAGTATCTCCCTCATGATCTTTGGATATTATGAACATCTCTGAAAAGCAGGATTAGATGTGCTTGAATATCTTACAATACCTTTAAACTTTTCCAGATTCAAGATTCTTTCACTGATTTCAATTTTGTACAGATTTTCAATATAACTAGATTATACGAAAGTTTTACACAGAAATGAAGAAAAACAGAAGAAATCAGGAATCAGCAAGATGCAGAGCCTGTGTGTGGCTGCCCCCTTTGATGTACAATGTGTAATTATTGAATATTTATCAATATTAATAATGTATGGAATCATTTTCACTTGTAATACACATGGAGTAATGCCTTTGGCGGAGGCACATAAACAAAGTTTACTTTTTGGTAGTCTCTGTTTGATTTTATGTAGTGCCTTTATCTCACCTACAGAATGTACAAATATTTTTTATTGTCCATACATCATATTCACTTCCAAGGTATATCACTGGACATTTATGAAGGTCAGATCACTTGTCTCCTTGGGCACAATGGAGCAGGCAAGACCACTCTGATGAACTGCTTGACCGGTATGGTGCTGGCAACCGACGGTCAAGCTACCGCCTATGGTCTGGATATATTTGATGCTAGTGGGATGGAGAGGATACGTTCTATGACCGGTATCTGTCTCCAGGAGAATGCTCTCATCGATCTGCTCACACCGGAGGAACATCTCAAGTTCTATGCTGGACTCACGGGCGTCCCAAAAGCACAGGTTGCTGAAAAGGTGAATGTCTTCTTCTTTAAACCTGTTTTGCATTAATTGTTGTGAATGTTGGGATCACCTTTCACAAGCTACTAGCTTAGGCACTGCAAACAATGGAAAGCATGCTCTGCCTATTGTGTGTACTCCCTGGGTTTACAGGAAAAATAGCACTTCCCATTAAGGTTTGTGCTTGTGAAAAAATGCAAACAAATCCACTAAAGTGTTAATTGAGTTACTATGTTTAAGGGGAAGTCAGATTGATCAAATCCAGTGTTTGGTAGACTGCTTGGCTCAGGAGGCTTTGTCTGCTGGATCCTCTTGGGTACAAGGTGTATATAACCCCATCTAACCAGGCAATAACTCTGTGCAATTCTTAGGCAATCCGTAGGAATTAACAAATTGTGGCAACTTTAATATAGGTTGAGCATGTTCAACCTCCCCATGTTGAATCGGTAGCTTAGCTAAATCACCAATGATTGCCACCATTGCCAACGTTGGTGTTACCATTTTGAACTTATTTAAAAATCATATGTAGTTTTGATGCCCAGGTTTGGACGTCACATCTCGAGGGGAATTTTAGCAGTATAGCTATATGATCAAATGACAATTCAGAATTAATCAAAGGTTTTGATAAAATTCAATAGCATTAAGAAGTGTTCTTCATTATTTTCCTGAGAATGCTGATTGACAACACTTTTGTTAAAACGATAGATTTAGGGATGTAAAAGATGACAAATGCTGGTCTTTTCTATCAACACTCATTTATTCATGTTTGTCTATTGTAGGTGGAAGAAGTGTTAGAGCTGATTGACTTGAAAACTCAAAGAGCAACCTTTGCATCAAAGCTTAGTGGCGGACAAAAGAGAAAATTATGTGTTGGTATGGCGATTATTGGAAACCCAAAGGTAAGATATCTTTTTTCAATAGCTTTTGAAAATTTAAGATTTAAATTAAAAGCATGATAAATGAATTGAGCTTTATTCGACTGTATGATCTGATGAAGCTATACATTGATGTGAAATTGTTCTTTTTTACTTATAAATTATACAAACTTGAATTTATGTTCTCTATATCAGTGAAAAAAACAAAAAAACAATGTCATTCTTGAATAAAAATTTGACACTGGATTCAAGCTTGATTATAACGGTGTGTAAGAAATTATTCAGAATTCTGTTTGATAAAGGAAAAGTCAGATGTAATTTCCTTCTTCACAATATTTTTTTTCTAATATGAGACTTTACTAAATTTTTGTGTGGGTATCAAAACAATTCAGATGCGCACTTTATGAAGTGTATAAAAACTCTTTATACTTTTGAATGGTCTGTCAAAATATTATCAAAAGATCTCCATGTTCATAAATACTCAATAATCCATGTAGTTATGACGTAGTTCACATCATTTAAATGTAGCTCTTTCTATAAAGAATCCATCATATGCTACTTTGAATATGATTAATCTGAACCATATTTGACAGGTTTGATAGATTCTGTTCCTAGATAGCCTAGCAGTGGAATGGACCCGTAAGGCCACTTCACACTACTGTATATGACTTTTAGTCGTTAGACCGTAAAACCAATTTTGCAATTACTGCAGAAACAAATTATAATTCATTGTCTCACTTCAAAATATTTGATACTTGATACTTTCTCAAGCATTAAGTATCAAGCACCCTAATGTTAGACAAGGTACATGTATTATAGTCATGTAGTGTGCGGTGGCCTTTACTCTAGGTATAAGATGTATAACACTGTCTCCACATATGATCCATGTTTGTTTGTTGTGATAGATTCTGTTCTTAGACGATCCTAGCAGTGGAATGGACCCATACTCCAGGCGTAAGATGTGGAGTCTACTCAAGAAACAGAGAAAGGGACGCATCACGCTACTCACAACACACTTTATGGATGAGGCTGATATCTTAGCAGGTAGGGGAGAGAAAGACAGAATTCTAATATGAATAATAATGATAGTGATAATAATGATAATGAAAGAAATAATAACAATAATGTTGCATTTTAAGGAATAAACATTCCTGCCAAGTACCCGTTCAACTCGCCTGGGTTTAGTGCAGCACAATGTGGATGAATCTCTTGCTTAAGGAAATTGACTCCATGGGTTGGCTTTGAACCACTGACCCTCTAGTTGAAAGTTGATTCAAAACCACTACACCATTAGGCCTCCCCAGAGAGAGAATATTCTCTCATGAATGGCTCTATTCATGTATATACAGTATTGAGATAGGAGCAGGATTCCATAAATGTTTGTTTGAACTTTTGTGTGGGGGACAGTTTGAAATTCCTTTAATTTGTCTTTGTTCATGAAGTATTGATTTTCAGTTTTTGTTAGAAGATGAAGCAATCGCAAATGATTAATATGTTTTTGATAGGACATACAGTGAACTAATAGAAAGTTACATAGTATACGTACAGAATGGATTTATTCTTTTATGGAATCAAATCACATGAAGGGCAGTGGTGCTTTTATGAATAAGAAGGAAGAGGATAGATACATTACCCACTGGTTTGAGATTAAGTTATGGCTTAATATAAAGTAAGAACAAGGATAATTTATGATTGCATTCTGTTGTTATTTGATCCATACAGACCGCAAAGCCATCATATCCAAGGGACAATTGAAATGCCTTGGTTCGTCATTGTTCCTGAAGAACAAGTTTGGAGTTGGTTACCGTCTGGGGTAAGTGAGAAATCTCTTTTCATTCTATCCATTTTAATTGTAAACAAACTCTCTATTTTGTGAAAGAAAATGTATGTAGTCCTCATGTTTGTAATCAAATTATTCAAAACGAATTGAATTGAATGAATGATAAAACACTCATGGTTTGTTTATCTAAGTAAAAGTTTATAGGACTTTCACCTATAGAACTAATTCCCAGTGAATCATTGAAATTAGTACAACAGAATTGATGTAATACTGTACCGGTACATGTAAAAGCAGAAATGTTCACTTAGGTTTCAATTTTGCAAATTCTGCGACAATGAATTTGTACAATAATCTTTCTAAACTTGAAAATAACAGCTTGCCTTATATACAGTAGGTCTGAAATTCAGTGAATTCACAAAAATTTGTGTACATGTATGCTAAAATGTTGGCTTTTAAATTTACAATACATTGTCTTTTAGAATCATTCACCAATATCTGTACAATTTGGTATAGAGAATTGAAAAAAATGAAGAATATAACTGTATGTTGGCAATATTGTATATTCTCTGATATGACCGATGACCATTTCTCCTTTATAAATTGTCCTCATATAGTCTTGTGAAGGAGAGTAACTGTGATGATGAAAAGGTTACCGGTCTGATCCAGAAGCACATTCCAGAGGCTAGTCTGACACGATCACACGGCATGGAATTGGCCTACAGTCTACCACTCAAAGATGTTTCACTGTTTGCTGGTAANTCTCTGATATGACCGATGACCATTTCTCCTTTATAAATTGTCCTCATATAGTCTTGTGAAGGAGAGTAACTGTGATGATGAAAAGGTTACCGGTCTGATCCAGAAGCACATTCCAGAGGCTAGTCTGACACGATCACACGGCATGGAATTGGCCTACAGTCTACCACTCAAAGATGTTTCACTGTTTGCTGGTAATTATCATAGAGTTCATATCATATCTCAATTTTGGTGGTCAATATTATAATGTCTCACAGATGTAAAGCTTTTTTATGGTACAATGTATTAGAAAATTTATGGTTTTCAGGTGTATTGAATCCTTGAGTATTGGTGTTAAAACTTGATTCTAGTAGAGATTATTATAGCTCTAACACTAAACGCCTTTTGTGGAATCAATGAAAGAATGTCATATATTATACAGAGGTTTTGTGGGTAATATTTGAATGGAATATGATTATTTAAAGATGCATGGATGAAGTTGTTCCGAAATTAAATGAAGTATGTCTTCAAGAATGACTGTATAGCTTATGCCCATGCATATATCACTCTCACAATTTTTAAAATACCACCCCAATAAATCTCCTGTTGTATCACTAGGTATGTTCAAAAGCTTGGAGGAAGGCTCAGCCTCATCTCTTGGTATCCAGAGCTATGGCGTTTCCATGACAACCCTAGAGGAGGTGTTCTTGAAGATCGGAGAGGAAGCTGAGATAGACGAAGCTGATGCAGGTAGGGAGCAAATCACTGCTTTTTGCCAGATACAAAAAGATTAAGGAATGAATAAATAAATAGTTTGTGAATAGATCATTATGTATATGTACATGTATGTATTAGATAAACAAATATATATTAGTAATATACTGTATAAGCTGAAATTTTTGCGGTGGTTTTATTTTCGCTAATTTCGCGGTTATGGCCTCGCGAAAATTTCCACTCTATATGATGCACATTCATTTGTGGACAAATACTTTTAAAAACGTGAAAATAACAACGCGCCAATGTGTCAAACTGGTCAGAAATCGCGAAAATATCTGTACGCCAAAATATTGGCTTATACAGTAAGTAAATGATTTAAATAAGATGAAGTAAAAAAAAAATGTATAAAAATTTTTTAAAAAAATAGAGGAAAATTAATATAAATTTTCCAAAAAGGACCGTGTTGGGGTCATTTTAAATTGTGAAGTGAGAAATTGCAAGTTGATTGCAGCCAAATTTTTCTACAGTCCATAGTGTATTGAACAAATCCACAAAAACATCACTAAGAAAGAAAAAGTTATTCACCAGACATCAGCCAGTGTGAATTTCATTGTTAACGCAAACTAAATGCCCCAACTTTGGCCTGGCCCAAGACTACTTGTATATGTCTAGGGATCTTAGACATGTTGAATACTTTCCAGATTCAATCAAATTGTGGCAATTTTATGATGTCATAGTAGTAACAACCAACTATTGGATATAAATTTGTGTTTCCAACTTTGCTTCCTGAACCTTTGCTTTCTGAATCTTAGTAAATTTCCATCTTTCTTATTTGCATCCTAAACAGACATACTTATAGACAGGCATAGAAAAGAAAAGAAATTTGATTCACATGTAAGATATTCATCGACCCTCTTTAATAGGATGATTGCATGTAAATTGCATTGGACCCTTGTACATTGTTTGAATCCATTGCTACAGATGCATTCATTGTTATGATCTAGATTTATAAATTGAAGTTTGATTTCAGCAAGATTTCGTAAACTAGTGAAAGTTTTATCAGCATGCTCTGTATGCAATCATTTATTGGATATGCAGGAACATTTTAGCTTCAAATGAAAGTATTAAATGTAGAAATTATTCCCTTATTATTGTACATCTTTCAAAACTGCTAACAACTTCATGACAATGCCATGTCACAACCATTTCACCCAATGCTTAGTGATTCATGGTTAATTAGGAGAAACCGCTCATTGTGAATTTCTTCATACACAAATACAGCATCAAATATCATAATTTTCTTAATTTTCCTCTCGAGTGAAACAGCATTCTCTGAGCTTTTATGAGTACATCTAATTGATAACATGCTGCGTACATTCTGCTTTGAATAGGACTATAAAGAATTAGGTACGTTTGAAAAATTTAATGCATACAGTTCATTTTTTTTTTATCTGTATGCCAAATGCCAGAATGCTACAAGATTAGGCTTATGTTTGCTCTCCTTTCAGGATAAAGAAATAGTTTCAAATTTGAGATATTTTGACAAATAAGATGTAAATATTTGCAGATAGTAGGGGCAAACTGTCATGAGATCATTTTCTAAATTATGCTTATTCATTTGTTGCTCATTAACTAATCATATATGCTGTAAAATGTTATCTTTGTTCTCATTTAATTTCTATGGCAAGCAGCAAGAAAGCGAGGTAACCTAACGGTGATCATACTAACAAAATAATACTTCAGACAACTCACTTAATGTCCTTCTTTCTTCGTAAACAGCTCTGACTCTTGATAACCATGCCTGTAATAGAATTTTCCCTGTTTAAATTATTATTTAATTAATATTAAACTACAAACAAAAATTAAGGACCACTTTTCAATTGTTTCACTTTTCACGATCTGGAGTGGAGCGAGAGACATTGTGTAACAACTGAAATCACTTATGTGTGAAATTATTTTTAGTTTGATTGATAACCTGCAAGGCAGTTGCTAGGGGTATTTTAAGAAATATAAAACCTTGTCTGAACATTTATACACACAGTTAATTGTGGTCCTTCATTTTTTTTGTAGTGTATCTAATTCTGCACCTTTAGAATAACACAAATTGCCCAGCTAATCCTGCATTTTAGAATGGATTAATAATCCTGTAATATAGAAAGGGCTACCACAACTCTGAGATACATGTAAGCTCACCTAAATAATGTAGGTAGAGGTAACTTGCAATTGAGGGTTTTCAAGGAAAATTATGCTTGCAAAACATGATGCACGTAATTATGTTGACTACACAGCTGTGGCAGGGAGAAATGCATGCAGGGAGATGTCAATATCTTGATGTATGTAAAGCATTTTGCATGGTATCTACATTGGAAGATTTTCACTGATCATCATTACCATCATCATCATCATCATCATCATCACCATTATCATCATCATCATCATCATCATCATCATCATCATCATCATCACCATCATCACCATCATCCTCATTATCGTCACCATCATTATTATCATCATCATCACCATCACCATCATCATCATCGTCATCATCATCATCAACATCATCACCATCACCATCATCATTATCACCATCACCATCACCATCATCATCCTCATCTTCACCATCATCATCATCATCATCATCATTACCGTCATCATCATTATCATCATCATCACCATCACCATCATCATCATCATCATCATCACCATCCCCATCATCACCATCATTATCATCATCATCATCATAATCACCATCATCATCTTCATCATGATCATCATCATCATCATCATCATCAGCATCATCATCACCACCATCACCATCATAACCATCATCATTCCTTAACCATCATCATTACCATCATCATCAGGATCATTATCATCACCATCACCATCATCGCCATCATCATCGCCATCATCATCATCATCATCATCATCATCATCATCACTATCATCAATATTACCATCATCATCATAATCGCCATCATCACCATTACCATTATCATAATCACCATCATCACCATCACCACCATCATCACCATCATCACCATCATCACCATCATCACCATCATCACCATCATCATCAACATCACCATCATCATAATTATCATTATCATTCTCATCGTCATAGTTGTCATCAAAACTCCTATTACGATATTCATCATCCTTTGATGTGATAAAAGTAGAGATGAAATTGACTACCAATTCTTATTATTTGGAGCTGTAATAATCCATCAAGTGCAAAGATAAATAAGATGAAGCAAACAATGGCACCACACTTTACAGTACTAATCTCATGTAACCAGCACTCATATTCATTTTATGACCAAGAGCAAAAAATGGGAAGGGTTGCATAAATTTTGTCGGTGCGTATTTTATTTGTGTACATCACATTAGTCGTAGATAACAGTAATTCTATTTCTTAGGTAGTTATAATGTTTTGTCTATTCAAATTTATAGATGTTTCTATGTTTTATGCAATATTGTCAATGCTTGAATTTATGTCACAATTCAAACAAAATAATTACATGCACTACAGTGTACATTTGTATTATTAACAATGGATAACAAATAAAAACTTTTGTATGCAAATGAGGAGAAGATTACAAAAACAATGTAGTATTCAGTATTTTACATCTAATTTGAACCTATATTCAAGTGTACTGCATATCTGGTGATGACAGAAGAAATCTGAAAATGTAATAATAAAGCTTTCAAATTACACGTGTAACATTTTTGTCATAAATCAGTTAAATCAAAAAACATAATCTCTCAAACTTGAGTTGCTTAATTTTTAGAGATAAATTTACAGAATTCGATGGGATATTGTATATAAATCTGTGTTTTATACCCTACATTTATACGATAAAATCCTAATGATGTGAATATATATTCTGACTCAAGATTTAGAATCAGCATGCCCAATGCATTATAGAACCTTTTTGTTTTTACCCTTTTCCAAAATATGTGTGGCCCAGTGTTATCAATCAATCTCACCTTTTACAAACGTTTTTCTTTTTATTGTTTGACTGGTAATATTTGTGGTGTCACAATATTCAATGTAAGAGAGCACAGTATGTCAAGTACAGGTTATAGCCATAGAGCATATGTAATCTAATATGTCTAAGGTTTTTATACAGCCACCAAGTACTTGGCATTTATGTTTTTAGAGTTGTTGCTAGTTCAAAAAGTTTTCTTTGTCACAGGTAATGTACAGTATTTGTTGATTTTGTTGAATTGAAAAAGACATTGCCACTTATCATTTAACACACTTGCATGAAAAAAAAGAAGAAATGACAGCTTTTGAGAGACAGGGTAGAGCTAGAGGGAGAGAGTGTGTGTGAGAGAGAGAGAGAGAGAGAGAGAGAGAGCCCTTGGTGGGGGAGATGAATAAATAAACTATTTGTTGTATTTTGTTTACTTTTTAGCAAATGTGCAGTTGTCCAACATAGCATTGCTTTCAATTAAAGCAATTCAGGTAAAAATTGTTCAGATGCCCAAGAATGATTTTTTTGTTTAAATGTTTTCGTTCGTCAAAACAGATTTTTTAAATCCAATTTATGTTTTTAATTAAAAACACATTTCATGCAGAAAATAAGTGGGGCCTTTTTCAAAGGGTCGCCTAGTGGAGGGCATCAAAACAGTTTTCTTTTTTTTTGCATGCATACCCTGTCATTGCTCAATACATCAGCCAACCTTAATTAGTAATTCTTAATGATTACACTTGACATTTATCGACTTTGCTACCCTTCATATGAAGTATAAGATGACTTTTATGATTTTGGATTAAGGTTGGCAGGAACATGCAATTTAATTTTATAATTTTGCTCATTTCATTTGTCATCCCAGCTGCTGAAAGTGGTCAAATCAATCTTACATTACCTGCTAACAGAAATGCTGACTCAACGCAACCTGAAAATCGGGGTAAATTACCTGTTAAAATAACATTGCATTGCAAAAACTAATCATTTGTGTTTCATATTGGCCAAGTTTGGTAGAGTATGCCCACAGTTGTGACAACATGTCACCATTTCATGCTTAAAACTCTTGAAAAATGCATCCATTTGTCTTTGTGTGGCAGCATGCTAATAACATCGGGGTAAATTACCTTTGAAATAACACTCCGTCGCAAAAATTGTTTGTTGTTTTATTTTTCTTATGGCCAAGTTTTGTAGAATACACCCATGCACATTTAGTATTACTTATTATCTATATGTAGTATTTTTTGTGTGAAAAATTACTCTTCTTAGTATTATCTAGTTTGTGAAAACATGACTCTAGACTTATTCTTACGTAACATAATTCCTGAAAAGCAGCCTTTGGCAGAGCTGCCAATGAATGAACTTGTTTCTATGATTATGATCAAAATATGCTTTATTGTCATATGCATGTACAAAACCAAAGCGTATTTACAATAGATTACACCTAGGATACATTCTACGTGAGTAGAAATGTACAAGCAATTCAACATAATATTTACAAAATGGATGGATTAAACAGAGTAGAGAAACTAAGAACAAACATAAATGATGAATAAAGAAGAACCCGACAACATTTACAGTTGATATTTAATAGGCTGTATAGCGAAAGTGAAAACAGATATCTAAAGGGGTGGGTTTTACATTCGGAGAGATTGACTTTTATGATGAGAATATTTGTGTGTTTTTCTCCTTGTGCAGTATCAGGAATGTCTCTGGAAGACGATGGTAATGGAACAGGTGCAGCTGTGACAGTCAACATGGAGCAGTCTCCTTTAGACTCTACCATCATGGCCACACAACCTATACAAGTCAAACATAATGAACAACTAAAGAGTTTGATACGCATTGAGACACTGAGAGCTGTTTGGAATCCAGCAGTAAGTCATTCTATCGTCTATTCTATCATACCTTCTTGGCCACCCAACCAATACAGGTTGAACACAATTTATTAATTCAATTCAATTCAAATTTTATTTTCCATCTCCATATGAAACAACTGAAGAGCCTGAGACTTGCATCGAGGTACTTAGAGGCAGAAGCAAGTCATCTGTTATAAAGATTGATAATTGACTGAGTATTAAGCATGAGAAGTTTCATCAGTTGTTTTCAAAATCATTCTGAAAGTCTTTATTTCCTTGGTTAAATACCTCTCAGGACTGCTTATTTAGAGTTATGTTTAATTGTCTGAGTTGTTTTGAAACATAATGTTTGGGTCTTGAAGTGTGAATGATAAAGCTGTCCATAGAAAATGAATTTGTGTACACCTTTCTTGTTTTCTTCACAGACATACATTTGCAGAATAGTTCTGCCAATAGGGTTGATGATAGTCGGAGGTGTGCTAGCTCTCATCATAGACTTTGGTGGTGATGGACCAAGTGATGTCCCTTCTCCTCTCGTTTTCAGCCCTTCCATGTATTTCCCAGCTCTCAATTTAAGCCCAGATGACTTGTCAACTGATCTTCTCTACAAAGATTCGCTACCGACTGGTAAGATTATGTCCAGATTAAAACCAAAATCAATGTCCCTTATCCTCTGGTCTTCAGTCCTTCTATGCATTTCCCAGCTCTTAATTCAAACCCAGCTGGGAAATGTACTTCCCAGCTTTCAATTTAAGCCCAGATGATATGACAACTGATCTTCTCTACAAAGATTCGCTACCAACTGGTAAGATTGTGTTCAGACTCAGTCATGAAATGTATTTCGTACACTGTAGCTCTTAATTCAAACCCACATGATATTGCAAATGATGTTTGCTACAAGGTTTCACTACCGGCTGGAGAGCATGAGAAAACAAATTAATAAGTTTGGGCTGCACTCTTCAGCAGTGACCATTTGTGAAAAGGGTGTAAAGTCAATCCGTTTCTGAAGACAGATGCACAGAAAATACAACAGTCCTTACAAATTTCAAATAGGAACATCAAGAAGATAAGGCAAATGAGTTACGGTAACAAGACAAATGAACTAAAATCAACTACAATTCGAAACAACATACAGTTTGGTTATTGCTGATCAGTCCATTTAAGGTTTCTTAATACAATATCCCATTAGAGTCAGAGTAATACTTTCAAATCCTGGTCTCACCGTCTGTGTAGATTCATCAGAATCATTTTCCACTCTCACAAAAGAAAGTAGCATTTCATGATTTGTTTGTACTTTTACTCATTTTATGATGACTTGAATACCTGTGCATTGTATAATTATTGGTACATTATGTTACATTTTTACAGGTCAGAACATAGCTGATCTCGTTACAGAGTTTGATAATCGTAATATCAAGTCCAACGCTACTGCTGATTTGAACGCTCTTTATGAGGTTCGTCCCCATAATGGTGCTTTCGATGTCATGGACTTAGGTACAACTGTGAGTATTGATAAGTAATGATAATTAGAAAAAAGTTTAAAATTTTTTGAAAAAGTTTGAATTTTAAATTCTTTTTGCCCAACAAATGATTCATCCAGCAGCTGATTAGCAGTACCGGTCAATGTTGCTCAATCATGTCCGATGTTGAAAACCAAACATATTTTGCTATGACTAAGCTAGGACTCAAATCAATGGCTGCCTGATAGAGCAGACAAGTTTAATAGTCGAGTTGATAAGAATATTTTTCTCTACCAAAATCCCTCATGCTGACATCCCTAAGATGCATCATTCTTCTTTCCACCAATGAAGGCTTCAGAATTGCTTCTTTGATTTTTGTACATGTATTTCTATATCAATTTTTAACATGAAAGATATACTGATGTTGTACCACCAGGTGATGTAATAACATGGTTCCCACTCTATTTAGAAAACATGGAATCTGACTTTCTCTTTTTCCAGTCAGGAAAAAAAATCATGTAATATGGTAAACATCTCTCAAATCAGGAGAAAATCAGGGAAAACCAGATAATTTGTTGTTTGGTTACTCAGGTTGTAATACATGAATTAGGTTGACATTGTTATTCTGCCAGCTTGAAAATTCATCAGGGAACAGTCAGGGAAAAAATCAGGATATTTTGTTCTCAAATAGTTGGAATCCTGAATAATATTAAATCAAATTTGTTTTGATATGCTATCTTGTATGATGATTATCCTTAATTTACATATCAAATTGAAATGTACACTTTTATGAAAATAAAAACTTGTAATCACAGTGTGTATAGATGGAGATAATAATAGTAATACAGAACATTTATATAGCGCTTAATAAGAAGTGTTTCTAAGCGCTTTGTGCATTATTACCCAGCTATAGCATGGCTACCATTTGGCGTTCAATGCATTCAAGGAATTTATTCCTACCCGTTCACCTCACCTGGGTTTAGTGCAGCATAGTGTGGATAAATTTCTTGCTGAAGGATTCAAACCTACAACCTTCGATGAAAGGTGAGAGTAAGAACCACTACACCACGACGCCTCCAGATGCATTGTTTTGACTGATGATTATCACCCTATTCTCCTCTCCTTCATCAGGGTTCAGCGAGTCAGTTCACAGCTTACTACAACGACACAGCCCAGCACTCTCTACCTGTAGCACTCAGCATCATGTCTAGCGCCCTCCTTGGTCTCTATGGCAACGCATCAACAATCACAGCCTCCAGTCATCCGTTCCCTAAGCCTGCCAGTCCCCCAACCAACACCATCACCAGTGGCATTCTGTTTGTGTATATCTTTGGTCTGGGAGTGACATGGATTCTTATGGGCTTTCCTATTGAGAAAGTAAAGGAGAGAGAGGTGAGACTTTTAAAAATCAATAATAGTGCTATTCCAGGGAATAATAATTTTCCTGGTTTAGCATTGCAATTTACTATGCATTTTTGCAGGATTGCTATACAAAAGGTGTTTTGTTTAGCAACTTTTTCACATAGAACTGTACAGTTACGTGTTAAAAATTATTCTCCAATGACTAAAACTGCTCATCAAATGTGAAAAGTAAAATTATTCGCTGCTATTCATACTTTATTTATTTATTTATGTATTTGTTTTATTTCAGTAGGGTTGCCCAGTCAGTGATCACAGCACTGTTTTTTCAGAGTGGTCAACATCAGTAATGCACTTTGAGAAGAAGAGCCCAAGGACTGGGACAAAGTAAACTTCATTGATGCATTCATAATAGCTTCATCAGCACAAAAGAAAGTCTCATGTGCGACTCTTGTTTTACATTTTTCCACAGAATAAGAAGGATGGAAATAAACAACTTCATTCGAGCCATCACAATATCTTCATGATTTCAAAAGAAAGTATTATGTGCGATTTTTATTCTACATATTTCCATAGAATAAGAAGGATGGAATTTTTTTTTGTGTCCATGTAGCTATAATTGTTACTGCTTGAATGGAGGTTGTTTACTTTGTCCCAGGCCTTTGTCCCTTCAGCTCACAGTGATAGTCAGGATGAAGATATTGATGTTACATGAGCTGCTGTATTCACCAATTGCTTAACAATTGTAAATATAAATGCTTATAAAGTTAGGGGATGATTCTGGTATTCTGCCATGCTTTACTTTAAATATCACGATCCGAGGTCAACGAACGTTTTTTCCTTCGGACCAATAGCAGGATTGTTTTCCCATGGAGTCGGCGTGAGGCATAAGGCGTCTCCGCTTTGTGCAAGAGTGATCTGAATTCCCATTGATTTTGTGTGTGAAGCGATGGGCTGGTGAAAAAGTTCTAATTCACTGTGTCAGATATTGTGTTATTTTTGTATTGTGATTTGTTGGTCAAATCTATCTAAATGAATTATGAATATGCTCTGATTCATTATGGAATAACTATTTTATGTGAATAGTTTGACTGCAATTTACAAATTATTTAGATATATGAAACGCCGTTTTTCTCTCTCTCTCAAGATAAATTCATGCATTCAACTCTTTAAAATTACACTTAAGCACATTGCACTGTTACATGTATGTAGATAAATAAAGCTTTTTCATCTGTAAATTACACACAAAAAAATAATTTCTGCATGCAGTTTTCAATATGGCACTATCGGAATAGAACTGGCCCAATTTTTTAACCAATGAAATTGTACCTAAAAGCACATGAATCTAAATTCAAATCTTTGAATATTTAAAAAGGTACCAGAAAAATTCTTTAATGATGAAGTATGATTTGGTCATTGCTTTTGTGGAAATGACATAATTAATGTAAAGCAAACTTAGTTTTTTCCAATTAGAATAGCTATGATAAATTAACTAGTGTTGAAAGAATTGTTAGTAAAAGTAAATCTAAAATACTAGTATAATTACTGCCTACCAAATGCCTCAGGTCTACATTGTAGCTTCAGCTTTAATCTGAATTTTCATTCGACATGCTTCTCCAATATTTGATTAATTTTGTTAAATCCTATTAACTTTTTCTCCAACCTGTTTTCTTTCTTTGTTGCAGCTGAAAATCAAAGCCCAGCTACGGATCTCTGGTATAGATACCTTCTCCTATTGGGGTGCTGTGTTCGCCATCGATCTCGTTCAAATGATTCTTGTCGTTATCGTCGGTCTCATCATCATCTTCGCCATCCAAGTACCCTCGTTGACAACAGGGGGCGCTATATTCTGTCTGATCGTGACCATCATACTCTATGTGCCTGTATCAATCCTCCATGTGTATTGTCTCAGCTTTATATTTGATAAGTTTGAGACGGCCCAGGGGTATGCTTTCGTTCTCATTTGTGAGGTGAGTTAGGGGAGGTTTTCTGTTGTCAGTCATAGGGGGTGTTGTTCAAAAGTTGCAATTGATCACAAATCAACTGCAAATCAGTGGCATTTTGTAATGCGCATTTTCATTCGCGCATAATGTGCGCTTCCAACAAGACGCGCATGAAACAATGATTTTGATTGGTGCGTTCTGATCAACTGTGACTTTTGATCAATTGCAACCTTTGAACAAAACCCCCTTGCCAATCAGCTCCATTGATCTCAGTTGCTATTGGCAACATGACATGTAGCATGAAATACCTATGCATTGATCTGTATGGTGAAGCCAGACCTTGATGAGCTAGAGATAATCTTGATGCCAAATAATATAAAAATGATTATTGGACAAAAATGAATAGAATATCATACCTGATATACTAAAATAAGATGGTACAAATACAGGTAACTCTGCCTAAGTCGAATCTGTTGGGACCACACAAATCTGTTCGATTTATGAGAATTTCGACTTAGAAGATGCTAAGGACACTGGTTTTGTATGATTTGTTCCAGAAAATCACATCGACTTTGGCAATTATTCGACTTAGACAAGTTCGACTTAGGCAGAGTTGACTGTATAGGTCAAACTTGTTGTTATACACTTAACAGATGATGACCCTTTTGTTAATCATTGTGGTGACCAATCTCTTCTTGCGATATTTTTTTTTTTATAACTGCCCCAGAATGCATTTGTCTTGAAAATGAATGTGTATTTCATACAATATTTTGATCAAATCTTTATTGAAAACCTAAAAACTTTCTAATTCCATGTATTTTAAAGAGAAGTTGTTCTTACGTGTATATATCACCCACTAGATTCTTTCAAGCAGCTGCAGCAGAACTTTGGAATAAACTGCCAAATGATATCAAGAATTCAGACACTGTTGACAATTTTAAGGAATGTTTTTTAAGTACAATATATGATTATTATTATTACTAACAAAATTTGTTCTCCTGATACCTTTTTATCCTTTTTAACCTCATTTGTTTTCATTGTCCAGATTCCACTTTTCCTGTTTCTTCCTACGATGTTCATTGATATCTACGTATCAACAGCTGCTGCAGCCGGTTACCACCTTGTCATGTGTGTTTTACACCCCAGCTATGCCATCTTTGGAGCGCTCTACTTCATTGAAAAGGTACCAAGATCTTAATAGATAAAAGCTAGGGTAACATTTTCACAGAGGGATGCATGACTTGAAACATTTTAAATCGAATAGTAAAGTAAGAAAAAAATATTATCAAATAGATTTCTAATCTATTGTATGTCATCCATAATTAGCATCCTAATGAAGTGTATTTACAAGCAAATTCACAGAATCAACTTTCATGTGATATTAAAGGAAAGGGTTGGAAGACCCTACCTAGAAACGTCATGTCATATTTGCAACACCCAGTCATTAATAATAATGATAATGAATTGCTTTTATATAGCGATTATCAACTCTTCATGAGAATTCCCTAATCGCTCTACAATTGCAGCATTATTACCATGGCTTTAGCAGTTCAGCTACTAGGCACATAAGCTTTTTCAATGAATAAATTCCTACTTGGTACCCATTCACCTCACCTGGGTTGAGTGCAGCACAATATGGATGAATTTCTTGCCAAAGGAAATTAACGCCATGGGTGGGATTAAAACCTACGACCCTCTGGTTGAAAGGCGAGAGTCAGACCACCACGGCGCCATGGCGTCTCCATTAATACTGTGTTCGCACATGCCCCAGGTGCACGTCCCTTTTGATGGGACATAGATAAGATATTCTTATCTCTCACTTTGGCAACTGTTCACACACAAGTGTAGTACCTTCTCCTGGAAAATTGGTTATTTTCAGATTCAGAGATGTATTGTGTCACTGTAAAAACATCTGTGATTTATCTTGCTTTGATGAATTCATGACTCGTGCATGCTCCCGAGCCACAAACCTGGGACATTTTGCCGGGAGATTGGCTTAAGCTACAAGATGTCTACTCCTAAAGGATTGTGCAAGGATGTTATGGAGTGAATGCAATGTATTTTTCTTCTATGCTTACATATGTTATCTAGGTGTATCACGTAGTATTCATCCAAGGCATGATAGAAAATCAAAAGTATTATTGAGTGTGGTACTTGTATATCCTTTAATGTTAGATACTGTAGATGGAGGCGGCGTGGTGTAGTGGTTTAGACTCTTGCTTTGTAACTATATAGAGGGTCACAGGTTTGAATCCTATCCATGCTGTTAATTTCCTTCAGCAAGAAATTCATCCACATTGTGCTGCACTTGACCCAGGTGAGGTGAAAGGGTACCTGGCAGGAACTTTTTCCTTAAAATTCAGCACGCTACCTACAGCTGCACTGCAAAAGCCTGGGTAATTATGCTACATGTACATTGTAGAGTGCTTATAGGGACGACTGATAAAGTTGGTGTTAGGGGCTATTTAAGAATGTATAGTTATTATCATTATTATAAATAAATGTTTGTATCTTCTATTCAGGTTTATACATTCTATGTAGCATTCAATCTAGGCAGTGCAGATGGTCTGACATTTGGCGACTACTTTGCTCCTGATGCCCTCATCTGGCCCACGATGCTCCTCGTAAGTTTTTTTTCAGAGAAGGATTTTTAGAAATCATTCATAAATAGAATTTACTATATGCATAGAGCAGGAACGGTACTTTTATCTGAATGTTTATATTTTTATTGTTCATTTTCCATAGTAAACATCTTTTGAAAAAAAAAGTGTGTATCCAGTTGGTTTTCAGACTTTCATTGGTTTTCAGTGGCATCCTTGAAAGAGAACAAATATAGTTTGTTGTTAAAAAATAAATTAATTTACAATAACACTAAAAACAAATAGTATTTTTTCTTATGAATTTCTCCTTCATTAGTAACATGTATTAAAGGTAGAAAACTGGTTTTGCATGGATTACAATTATGCTTCAAACTCGTTGGCGATGCTCTATATATTCTTACCATACATTCTTTTACATTTTTAGGTTTTAAATAGTCTAGAACATTTGATTCAACTTAAAATTCATCTTATATATGTCCTCTCTGCTCATTGATACTCACAGTGCAGTAGAAATACTTCAGCTGTACACCGTCATATTTTAGCTCACAAAAGTAGTATTCCAACTTTAAGCCCAAATCACACTGCACACCTTGTGATCGGCTTGTGATATGATTTGAATTTTAATCTTTTTTCCCTCTCCAGTTACTTCTTGATTTGGTTCTGTTGATCTTTTTCCTGCGATTCTGTGAGGTCAAAAAATCTGGAGGACATGCGAAAGATACTTGCCCTTGCCTGTAAGTTCCAATCTTATTTTTCTTTATATGCAGATATTAATGAAATATTTTGTTTAATGTTAAATCAAACATTCTATCTCACGGCAAGGTACTTGATACTTAAAACTTGATGAGGTATTAATTATCAAGTACATGTACCTTGTGTCTTGAGATGACTATTATAATGTGTTTCAGTATTTTCAAATTTGGTTGGAAAATGTATTTATACGACTAAAAATCATGTAGTTTGCGATGGCCTTAACTCTAGTTGTATGGTTAGAATAGACAGACTAATAAAAAAAAAATCTATTAAAATTTTATGCGACACTCCTTGCCAGCTCTAAATAAATAGATTTAGGATTAACAAACAAATGCAATACATACTAGATAACTTATTACGCACTAAAATAAGAGTCAATTTTCCTCTTTTGCCCCCTCTCTCCTTCTATACCCCTTTTTCTATGTTTTCTCAGGTATTTGTATAGTTATCTGTTTTCTTAAACTGTTTTTCTGAACGTAGGTTGATTATGTTTGATTATATGGGATTATTGTGGTGTAGTAGCTTGGACTCTTGCCTTTCAAGTAGTGGGTCGTTGGTTTGAATCATACTCATGGCGTTGATATAGAATTAAGAGAAATTAAAAGAATTACAAGTACATGTAAATCTCAGCAATGTATTCAGGTTATTACATTACTACATGCAAAAATCAAAATGGCCATCAACATCTGTATATTGTCCACCTGTCTGGACTGGCTGCTTTTACTGATTTCCTTCAGCTAGAGACCGGATTGAATGTAATAGAAAAGATAAACCATAGCATTGATTGGTTGTGTAAATCCTTAAATGCTCATGTCAGATACTGCCCAATCACAGGAAAGTGCATTTAGACATTTAACAACTGGTGAAATGGTTCTTGTAATGCAAGAATTACAAACAAATCCCAGCATTGTACCCTCTTCTTGAAAGGCAAGAGTCCAAACCATTTCAACAGTTGTTAAACAGTTGTTAAATGATTCACAGTAAATTTTGAAGGATTTCCAACCTTACATGTATTTGGTAGACATCTGTTTCAATTGTTTCAATTGCAATGAAGAGATTATTCCCAAATTTGTATGTCCTCTCAATCAGAAGTTGTGATGGCATTGCTAAAAATGTTGGAATGCCAACTTTTTTTGGTCTTGATTTTACTTATTTCCACATGCTTGCACCTCTTGGTGTTTCTCATTATGCTTTTTTCAGAAGTCACTTCATCAGGTAAACCTCCTGATATTTTCATCCTAGTGCACTTCATCAGAAATATTCATTTATTTTTTTGTTCAATATGCTTAGAAAACATAACTGACATGACTGGGCTTGAAAACTTTGTATGTAATTCCAACCAGCATTATTTCTCAGTGATCATTAATCATGTGTCTGCGTAATTCATCAGAGCCATTTCATTGGTTT
Organism: Temnopleurus reevesii; assembly: GCA_036244855.1. Lineage (NCBI taxonomy): Eukaryota > Metazoa > Echinodermata > Echinoidea > Temnopleuroida > Temnopleuridae > Temnopleurus > Temnopleurus reevesii. Next base: position 43,885 of record BQKZ01001167.1, on the reverse strand, counting down.
TCCCACCTGAAAAATGAATGAAGCATCTCCTTGTGTTTAAAATCTCCTTGCTTCTAGTTAACTTTCGTTTATGCCTGTATTTTTGTTTGTTCTCCAAGTCATTAAATTTTTGCATGTATTTGTATCCTATTATATGGATGTATATTTAAGATTGTGCAGTACAGATGCAGTACTGTTAAACACAATCAAACACTTAATAATGAGTGGAATGAAATGAATAAAGAAATGCTAAAAAATGAAAATAGAAACGCATTTTCCTGATTACGCGCTCTGTAAATGCCAGTTTATTTTTTTTATATCCTTTATTAGATAGCCCCCTAATGGAATTATTCCTTGTGCTTTACAATTGTTTATGGTGCTCATGTTCAATTGTACTGATGATATTGTTGTTCTTCTATTGCTGTTCCTCGTAGTATTCACTTTAATGTGTATGTTGCCAGGAAGTTGCAAATTGAAATGCGAATTTTCGTTTGTACATAATTTGTACATAATTTGTGCTCTAAATAAGGGGTGCATGAAACAATATTTCTGATTGGTTTGTGCCAATTTATTACAAATAGCAAGTGATCACATTTCCTAGCAACACCCCTTAGATTAGGCTTTGGCCTGGAATGAATCTAATCTTGTTCTTGTAATTTTTCCCTTCTCATTTTAATGTGGACGCGATTGGGAGAATCACTCATATTGGCGATAATCTTATCTTGACTTTATGTTGTGTCTGAGCATCAAGGACTATTATATAGAAGATATTACTCAGAAATATGAACGTTTTATTCTTATAATGTTGTTTCATTGTTGTATGGACTCTAAAGGGTGTGTTGTTAGAAAGTTGCAATTGATTGCAAATCACCTGCATATTAAAATACACATTTTCATTTGCTCACAGTTTGCACTTCAAATAAAGGCATGTGTGAAATATTGGTGTGTACCAATCAACTGGAACTTGCAAATGAGTCCAACATTCTAGCAACACTCTTGAGTTGATGACATCACTCATAATGATGATAATTTTGTTATTTTTGTTTTGTTTCCTTGAAATGGGGGATTAAGCATTCATCATGATGATAATATTGTTCTAATCACTCATAATGATGTTAACCCATTGACTACTGAATTCTGTATTATTCAAATAAACTTTCTACAGAGACTTTTGGGTAGTCAATGCATTAATATACTTGTCCTGCTTACTTTGTAGCGTGGATTCTAAGATAGAAGACATTGCCCGTAACAATGACGTGGTTGAAGATGAAGATAGTGACGTGAAGGAAGAGAGGATGAAAGTAGAAGAACTCTACGAATCAGATCAAGTAAGGCTTTGTACCAAGGTTTATTAACGATTTCTAAACATTCAAACACATCAATTCATCCCCAATTAGGTATTAATTTACTTTTTTAGCAAGGCTGTGTACCAGCTCTAGCAGATGAGACAAAGAATTTTGGACAACGTAAACAACTTCATTTAGGCATTTGGGCATTTAGGCATTCATTTAGGCTTGATACACAGAAGGAAGTACCCTCACTGTTCATTGTGCTATGCCTGTTTGACTTCCTTTTGTGTGCATCAAGCTATTGTTAATGCTTGAATGAAGTTTTTTACTTTGTCCAAAAGCCTTTGTCCCTTATGCTCACGGTGCAGGAATGTCAATTATGAATGTAAGCGATTCATAATTATTCAAACACAACAAATCCTCCTGACAACTAATCGGTGAATTAATCCCCAATAAATAAGTAAAAGATGTGATGATGATTTTAGACTTTCAGTGAGTTAAACCAATCAATCCATCCATGCATCAATCAATCAATCAAATTTGGATAATAATGGTGAAAACCTTCAGTGCCATGAGCACCAGAACGATAGCTCTGGCTTGTGCTTGTGTAGAAAACTGAAATTTTTGTTTGGGTTTTTATTTTTGACTACCTTCAGTTTGCTGTCACTCATTATAATGCCGATAGACAAGAATACAACAACCTGCTAATATTTGTATATGTCTAAAATTCTGTAAATTTTATCCAATTCATGTGTGCCAAAATATTGACTTTTATGGTAGCCACCATTATTATCATCAGAAATTAAATAAGATTTTTCACTCCCTGAGTTGAATAAGCAACTCATTTAATTGATCATCATAGTGTATCACTGTTAGTCTGTCACAGCCATTATAAAGATTTGAATGGGGTATTTGACGAGGACATAAATGATGTATTTTGTTCAGTTGCTTTATCCAATCAAAATAAAGGGATTGTGGTCTTACTATTTGTTATATACGGTATTATATATCTTGAAATGCCTTTTGGAACACACATTCCTGTGAGGAACCTGTTTATAATGAGGTCCTTGGGACCTTGAAAACCACCTTGTTTTATCTTGATCTCTTTTCTATAGTCAAACCTGTCTATACACGTAGTGGCCATTCAGGGAAGACAGAAATTGTTGCCACTGAAGACAGGTGACTCCTAAGACTGGTTTGACTGTATATCAGGGTTAAATTAATGGGATGCAAAGAGTTGGGACAAGTAGAACTGCCTTTTTATGACAGGGTTTGTTATACATGTATCCAACCTCTTTATACAGTGGAAACTCAGGATAACGATTTACTTGGGACCATCAAAAATAGATTGTTTTAGCAGTAATTTCTTTATAGCAGAGTTGAAAACCAATAAGTTATAAAGAGATGGGACCAGATTCTTTACCTCTTTATATCAGATATTTTGTTATATCAGATCTCTTTATACCAAGTTTCTACTGCAATTAAAGTTCCACGTTAAATATTTCATCATGTGAATGAATTGTTTTCTTTGATTTTCCCTGCAGTCATCAGCAGTGATCATCTCGGAGCTGAGGAAAGAGTTTGTGAAGCGTAGCAGCAAAGGAGAAGGGAAGAAGAAAGAGAGTACGAAGGTTGCTGTACGTAACCTCTCTCTGACAGTGCAGACTGGTGAGGTGTTTGGTCTACTTGGACCCAACGGTGCGGGCAAGACTACAACTATGAATGTAGTCACTGCTGACACTGATGCTACCAATGGACAGGTATACAAGCATCATGATAATAATATAGGTCCATTTATATAGCACACTCACTATCCGCTACTGCGCTTGATGAAGTTATATTATTTATTACCATAATATTTCCCTGGCTGTAAATGCGGAGCCAGCTATTCAGGCGCTCAAGCATTCCAAGGAAGAAAATCGTGCCAGGCACCAATATCCACTGTAGGTAAATTTTTTGGTGAAGTAAATTGACGCCATGTGTGGGATTTGAACCGCTTACCTTCTAATTGAAAGGTGAGAGTCAGAACTACTGCTTCAAGATAAACCACATTTTCATTTACTTTTCAATTCAAAATAGTTGCAAAGTAACCAAAAGGTATGAAGATACAAAAATTAGCCATAAAGAAACAATTACCGGTAAGACCTCCTGATGAGTTGAAAGGGTTGCCACGGCAAGGAAAAAAGAGAACTTTAATATCAGGCAGGTTTTATATCCCAAATCCCCTCAATCCAATGCAGGTATAGATGTATAAATACAAAGTAAACAGACAAAGAGAAATAGAATTAGAAATAGAGGGTCATGAATAGACAATGAAATGTTTTCCATGGAGACAGGTGTGATGAATTTTGGTCTCATGGTCTTCTGCATTACAGGTTAAGAAGATTTTCAGTTGGCATGTTCGCTAGAATTGTTTACTCTTGACTTTACAAAGCATTAATTGGCCCCGGCATCAGGCATGTGAAATCTGCAATCTACTGATCAGTTGTTAGATTCAGTAAAGGTGCCGTGGTGTAGTGGCCTTTCAACCAGAGAGTCGTAGGTTCGAATCCCACCCATGGCGTTAATTTCCTTCAGCAAGAAATTCATCCACATTGTGCTGCACTCAACCCAGGTGAGGTGAATGGGTATCTGGTAAAAATATTTATTCCTTGAAATGCCAAGTGCACTGATGGGCTAAAGCCAGGGCAATAATAATGCAAAGCTCCTTGAGCACTCAGCAGAGTGGATACATGCACTATATAAATTGCATCTATTATTGTCATTATTATTATTTATCTTGTGATTATTTCAGGTGCGTGTTGGAGGTTATGACGTTGCGTCTGCTCTTAGTGATGCCTATGCATCAATGGGTTACTGTCCTCAAGTAGACCCTCTATGGGAAGATGTGACGATGAGAGAACATCTTGAAGGGTATGCAGGATTCAAGGGCATTCATCAAGATGATAGGAAACAAATTGCAGATAAGTAAGTCAAATGTGATGTTATGATTAATATGACAAAGATGGTGTTAATGAAATATATATGAGAACATGTAAATCAAATCTATGAGCAAATGTTACAGTGAGAGGAAGGGTATGAAGGGTTGAAGGGTGGTCACTAAGATGATATGAAACAAATTGCAGATAAGTAAGTCAAATATGATTTAATAAAGGTACAGTGGAACTGAGAGATCCTTTGAACCAGAGTATTACCTCTTTATATATTGAAACCTTGTTATACATGTTTCAAAGTCAAAATACTAGTCATTACAAAGAGATAGTACTGGTCAGGAAAACAACCCCATATTATTGATTGATATTTCAGTACTCTAAAAAGCAAACTTCTACTGTAATAATTAATATGACAACAATGATGATTATAGTAATGATGATGATAATCTATTGGATCAGACAACCAAGAAAGCATCTTGAAGGATATGCTGACTTTACGTGTACCGTATTTACTTAGATGATGCGAAACAAATAACCAATTGATTAAATGAAACTATAAGTGAAGTATTACAATCATTTCAATTATCTAAGGGGAGAGGAGAGATCACCAGGAAGGCTATGCAGGATTGAAAATACATTCAGGATTACTATAGGAAACAAACCTAAGATAAATATGATAGTAAATAATGATTATTCGACTAAAAAAGTAAGAGGAGTTTGTAAGGCTCTTTCCATCAATACGTCCATGCCCCGACCCCCACAATGTTCAAGATTCTCAATGTAATGGTGGGGGTTCTGTTGATATTTACAGGTGTATGTAATTACATTATGGTCAGTCCCTTTGATATTTCTTTATACAGTGTATCTTTAAAAAGTGATAATCTCTTGTTCTTTTTTAGAGATTGTTGATGGGGATGTTACACACAGGGTCATTTCATGAAACCTTCACAGTGATAATCACATTGAAAGAATGATGACAGTATGTATGTTGGTGTACATTTGGGGGTTCTGTTCTTTTAATTAGGAGTTCTAAGTTCTGTTACTTGGGGTTTCTCTCCTGTTTAAGAAAGGATCTATCTGACAAGCACGAGAAAGCTGGCAAAGCATTAAGTTATTCATCCCCAAACTTGAGTATTTTTCATTTTTCTCTTGTGATTTCCATCCAGTTTCATGTCCGCAATCGGAGTGATGGAGCATGCTGACAAGAAAGCAAAAGAATTATCGGGAGGAACTAAAAGAAAGGTATTTTGGATGATTCAGTATTTCACCCCCCCCCCCCCAACTGCTTTCGGATCTGAAATTTCTATTAATCGTTTGGCTTGGCCTAGAATGTTTTTTGGATCGCTTCAGTGGCCTGATTTCGACTGAGTATTGCTCTATGATTTGGAATGAATAATGAATTTCAATAGTGGAAGCTAGGAGATCCTCATTCCTCTGTACTCAATGAAGGATAGCCTCCATTGTACTACATGTAATGAAATGGCATCATATTGTTTTACTTTTTTGAAGAATCTATATACATTCATAGTACTTCTGTTCAAGAGGAGCAAATTTTCTAACATAGATATTTTGGTCAATAATGGTTGCTCCAGCAACTGTTGTAGAGATGCCAACCATTTGGGAGTATTCATGAGTTCAAAATACAAATGTCAATAACACCAGAGTTGCCAACCGATTTGGGAAATGCATGAGGTAAAAAAAAAAAGAATGTGAATAAAGCAACAGATGAATGAGTGAGAGTAAACAGGACAACAATAACCATACTCTCAGCCATTCACTTGTGATGAAAGCCCTAAATCTGTTTGAAAATACACCTCTTACATATTCTGGAAAGTTTGGCATCTCTGCATTTGTCCTGGTGGAAACCCTCAACTTGTGTGCTCTGATAATTTGGGACAAAGCAATTATCACAAAAGCAAATTTTGTGTCACCAATTATGTAGCCAAAATGAATGTGGTCCAATGCACAGTTACGTGTTAACAATTTTGTAGTATGGAGATTAATTGATATAATGTATATGTTAATTTTTTTTGTATCTTTTATTTCTTATTCCATCTTTAAAATTAGCTTTGCTTTGCCTTGAGTATGCTGGGAGACCCTAAGATAGTTCTTCTGGATGAACCCTCGACGGGTATGGATCCCAGCTCAAAGAGATTCCTTTGGTAAGATGATGGTGGTGGTGGTATGGTGATGATGATGATGGTGATGATGATAATGATGATGATGATAATGGTGATGATGATGATGGTGATGATGATGATGGTGATGATGATGGTGGTGATGATGATGATGATGAT